>ML787302.1:131506-144700 GCA_009831015.1 Picea engelmannii | reverse complement strand
CATTGTCATAATTTGCTTAATCTTTAAACCCTAGGGAGCCAACACACAAGTAGGTTGTGGCTTCATGTCCCCATGGTAAAAGCATATAGCCATTTGATTAGAGAAGTTTTAGCCTAGCCATAGCTACACTAGACTTCCTCTTTTCTTGAGTTAGCTTTGAACACAAATTGAAGAAAGAAGGCATCCTAGGCCTAATTTAGTTTACACCTAGGGCTTGCTTCTAGAGTTTTGAAAAGCCTTGTATATAAGCAACACTTTTCAGCCATAGGTTTTTTCTTGTAAGCTAGCCGTTTTGCCAAAGAAGTCTTAAGGAGAGAAGAAGAATCCTTAGGCCTAGCCTTAGCTACACCTAAATCAGCCTTCTCTTTTTAGGGTTTAGATTTGGTGGCCTTGACATTACAACACCATCAAACCCTAACCCTCTTGTCCTTAAGTTTAAGTTTCTCCTAAACCATTAGTCTCACTTCAATTGACTCCATTAACCCAAGGCACTACTCTAGAATTAATATTGAGCTTGTTTATGCTTAAATCTCTTTCAAGCTCTTTTATTTGAAACCCTAAACTAACCTAGCGTCTAACCCTAGAGGCCATAACTAACCCTAATGAGATGATGTCTTGCTAATTTTAAACTTGTGTTTGGATAGAAAGGTGCGGCCTAGTCATCTCATCATAGCCATAGAGGTTTCATAAATTTTCATTGGTTCATTTGGCTAAAATGTCCACTTCTTGGCTAGCTAACCCTAACACTGCAACAGAAGTTATATAGGTGACGTCAAACTATTTTCATCTCTTGTTTGACTTGCAAAGTTGTGATATTTGTCATCTTACTTGATAGACATTGAGTTATTAATTGCATCTATAAGCTTATTGAAGCAAACGTTTCACTCTTTGTCTTCATTTAACCTATTGATTTATGCTTGACGTCACATCCATAGCAGCAATAATATAGGTAACGTAGCAACATTATCTACTATGAGCAGATTTGATATTTATAGCATCCTGATATAATAAAGTGATTGATCTTGTACATTGAATGCTCTTATCTCTTGGTGTATTTATTGAAGAAGTGACAAGTCATTTATCTTTGTTTAATAATCATTGACTTCGTCAATAATTATATCTAATCATTGCTCATATGTATATTTGAGGATAGTCATTGATATTATGAAGCACTAACCCACTGCAAGCACATATTCTATTTTTGTTTGTCTTGTCTCGCAAGCAGGTGCCTCATCAGTGGAACTTCTCCTTTGACTATCTCCTTCCTGGCAGTAATCTGTGAAGGGGAACCTTTTACTTTGATCCATTAAACCTTTAGGCCTTTAGAGAACCAGATTACATAGGGACGTCTCCCTTGGACTAGCCCTCCTAAATAGAAAGAGCTCCCCATTGAGGTGACAGTGGGTAAGGAAGCTCTTGTTACGCCGGTTTCAAGCCTTGACTCAAGATCCTTAACCCTTTCCTACAAATCGTGCGATAACACACAACACWGTCTCACCTGAGATGGCTTATGGGTGATTGCATGACCCAGCTGTTTGCAATCATGGAAGGGATGATGCTCATGGGATGTTAGGCATACCTATCAACTTATACTTCAACATTCATCATATCATCATTTAGATATACTATTCATTTAACCTTTAACATTCATCATGTCTAATCTAGTGGGGGTTCTAAATAGATTGATTCATTTACTTACTCATTCATCATGAATCATATAAAAGCAACTCATAATAGAAACACACAAACATACACCATGTTGTACCATGGTTCACCCCCCCTGTGCTACGTCCACAAATATATTTTGCTTATTATTATTCTTCATCAAAATCTTGCGTTGCACGCATTACATCATAAGTTTAGTAATGGTGAGCCTGAACAATGTCTCACCAAGATCCACAGCTTCCGACTTGACCCTCAATTATAGTCCATTTGATTCTCCATTATCTCCTCAACCATTCAACCAAAACTGATACTTCGAATCAAAACATATCAAAGACTCAAAATTGAACTTAACCTTTCCAAAGCTAGATGATAGACGATCTCCTCAGATTTTATAATGTCTATTTATACTACCAAAATGTGGATTAAACCTATTACAATGATTACCAAAACCCTAACCCTAGTGTATTAAGCTTGTCCACATATCAACCTCATGTGCACGGTTGGTCTTCGATCCAACCATTTCCTTCTTTCACTCTTATTTTCTTTGGTTTTTCTTTCCTTTATTCCCCATGCACGTTGCTTCTTTGGTCCATTTCTTAGTTGTCTACGTAGTTTTTTGAGATCTTCCTTATTCCCTGAACTTTTCTCCCAAAATAACCTACTCCAATATGCCCCCAAAACTAACATCTGGCTCATTGCAAGCCACTCAGCTAATTTTTTCCTCCTACATTGACTTCTTCAGTGCCTCAAATCTTCCTGTCATCTCTTTTACTTGTGCTTTCTCCTATGCGCCCCTTTCTGCAATGATTTCTACTATCTATATTGTAATGTCCTCCTTAAGAACTTCTACACTCTACAAGTGTAGCTTCTCTATCCTACCCTTTGCTACTTCCAACTCTGTGATCATCGTCTCAGCCTCTTCCTGCAATGGCTCCAACTGAGCTTTCCTTAGCTTCTTCTCCATCTAGACTACCTTTAGTTCTTCTTGCGGGTTCTTCATCTCCTACACACTCTTTATTCTTTCCAATATATCCATGTTCTTCTTTCTATGCTTCAAGTCTCAGACTCTGGTGTTTTAGTTTCCCTCCTTCTGCTCTAGTTCTTGAATCTTCACATCTTCTTGCAATTCAATCCACATCTGCATTGTACTATTATACAATTATGTGATTATGTTCATCTCCCCTTCAATGTTCTCTAAGTGTTCTAAAACCTATTGTTCCCTCTATTCTTTGACCTCTAGTGGAGTCCTAGTGATCACCTTCTCTACCAGGTCTATGATTTATTGTTTGTAGATGTCCATGGAATGCGCTATCTTTTGGATCTTCTCTTTTGTGTTGAACTCCCTTGCTAGTGCGTTGTATGGGATAGTTTGAAATACATCCTTAAGCCTTTGTTCTAATTTCTTCATGCATTGTTTTTCTTCATCTCTCTTGAGAGACACTTCTTTGAGGGCTATCTCCAATATCTCATTCACTTCCTTCGCTCTCTCCAAATTCATCGCATCTATCCCGACCCTTGATTGAACTTCATGTGTGACACTAATATGCAATTTTTATAACTCCTTGGTTGGAATCTTGGACATTACCAAGTCCATCTACTCTATATCCTTCAAAGGTTTATGTGTTGTGTCCTCGTCTAATTTTAGAATTCCTTGGTTGATATCGAAAGTATCACTTCCCATTGTTGTTTTCTACACTGTCTCGTTTTCTTCATGTATTTTCTCCTCCTATGTTGTGTCTTTCTGTTGTGCGACGTTGATCTGTAGGCTCTCCATAATTTCTTTAACGTCGATTTTCTTTTTCATCAGTTATTCTCTTTGTGACTCCACAACATATAACTCTTCTTCTTCTTGATCATGTACCTTTTCTGCCACCAATTCTGCATCATCCTCAGTTATTGTGAGTTGAGGGGCCTTCTCCTGTGCCCTCATCTTCTTTCTCTATTCTCCTATCTACATTATTAATTTTCTCTTTGGTGGCGTTTCTGTCTACGTGGGTTTCTCCTAGCTAGAGATGGTATCCTTCTTTTTTGCTTCCCCATTTGTTCCTTCTGCACGCTCAGTTCCTATTATCGAGGCCCTCAATACCATTTCCTTCTTCCTCTGCTTCTTTACTGTCATCCCACTTTCTGTTGGCTCAGTGCGATGTGATGCTTTCCTAGTATTTTCTACTGGACTAATTGATTTCTAAGACGTGCCAACTTCTACTTGTTCTTTTCCCTTTGTTTCTTTCTTGACAGTTATTCGTACCTTCCACTGATTTGACCATTTTTCTTTTACCCATTGTACTTCTTCTGCTTTGATGCAGTATTTCATCTTCAAACATTTCTTCTTTGGGTATCATTTTGCTTGTATCCACATGTTATGCCTAGATGATTTGAAGTTTGCTATCCCTTCATTCTCCTTCACAACTTCAGGTGAGATCCTCCATGTTTTTTTATCTTCTCATGTATCTCGTCAAGATACATGCCAAAAATGTTGGTATTAGTTTTACTTTGTTTAGAATATGTTTTGTGCCACAAGGTTATATACCTTGCTTCACGACACCTTCCTCTCCTGTCACAAAACGCTGCATACTTTAGTTCTTCCCATGCCACTAAGGATACCAATATTAGCAACTAATAATAGTGTAACTTCATCCTAGAATCATGCACATCTCTGCAATCTTCCAAAAACAGGTTGAGAAAATATAGTTCCCAACTAAGTATTGTTCCCTTCACGCACTGCATGGTTGTTGCTACCACTCCTATTGGTGCCTCCTCCTTGTGACACTTTCTCAATAACTTGCAAGCCATCATCTTTGTCACGAATCTTTTGGTTGGTTCATTGATGTTCTTGATGATCATTCTTTTTTTTCCTTTGTCTTATCGTCTAAATACTGCTCAGGCTTCACCCCATCTATTGGCATCCCTGTAAACTTCATAATTAAGTCTACATCAATCAGGATAGGTCTTCCCATCCAAAAAAATACTCTGTGGACTCTCTCCATTAATTGTTTGATAGAGGCATTGACTTCCTTCCCCCTACTAAAGTGAGGGATTTCTAATAAATTCATGATTCTTGAATTGTACAGTCTTGTAATCCACTATTTAGGTTATAATATTGGGAGTCCTAATGATATTATTCCTCTCTTCTCCATATAGATTTCTTGTGCAAGCTTCGAAAACTTAGCCACCTCTGTGACATCATGATCTGCATACCTTAGTTTGGGGACAAAACCCATCATGTCATCTACATCTATCACTGACTCTAGAATTTGGGGAAATGACAATGAAATTTGCATCTGTGTGCATGCTACTATTACAACTTGCCTCGTTTTTCTCTTTGATGGTCATGTTGTCTCTATTTTCACTTCTTCCTCCATGTCCTAATCTACGTCACTGTCATACTCGACCTCCAATGGTTCTTCTTCTCTAGGGTTTTTCACTACCTTAGGTTCATTGGATTCTGTATTCTCACTATATTCTTGGTTTTGTTCACCTTCTTTGTGTGCTTCTCCTAATTTTTTTGCGTTAGGTCTTCCTTCTACACTAAGGTTTCAACCTTCTTCCTCGTTTACCTCCATTGCTTCTTCTTCTGGGTTTTGTTCCTCAACCAATGTTGGACTAATATATTCACTCTCTTTCATCAATATTACATCTACATAGACCACCCCGATCACCTCCTGCATCATTTTTTTAGTGGTTTTGGTTCTTCTTGTGAACTGGCTGGGTCCTTCGAACTTTGGTGGTGTCATTCTTCTGACTCGGAAAAAATTTGGTTTCAAATCAGTTGGACTCTTCACAATCTTCACACACAATCACACCATGTTCGCTCCTTTGCTCTTTTTCTCATGCTTACTCAAAGTCACAACAAGTTTTTTCATTTTCCATTTTTTTTTTTCCTTTTATAAATTTTGTCATAAATGTGTCTTACTTTATCGGTCATCGATTTTCTCTTTTCTAATCATTTTTTGTATTGTAGCATTGTGTTCACTTTTTCTATCACGTAGTGTCTTCAGGTTCTGTGATACCTCCTTCTAAATTCTACTAAATTTTGTATAATTCAACTCTATATCTACCACTTGTAAATCTACCTACTTCTTTTTGGTTTTTTCTCATTTTTCTTATTTGTTTTCTTCCTTTTTCTTATTTTATTAATTTTTCTTCTTTTTGACTCCTATTGTTATAGAAATATTTGCCTCACCCTAAGAAAATTTGCTCAGAATGCCTTTTCCATTTCCCCATGCGGACTTGAAGTACATTTTTGCAAATTCTAGAGCTAAAAGCAATATTTTTCCACATATACCTGCCCTAACTATTATGTAATATGTGAATACGTGGGTTGCGCCATTACAGCCTGTGTACATCGGGTTGTGTGCCCAAAATTAAAAAATACTATTAGGTTTCCATGTCACGTCATGGGATCCATGATCCTTGACCTTACATATATTGGAAATGTTTTGATTCGACCCTTCAATTCCATTTGAAGGATATAAACGAGCCATATCCAAAGTATGGAAAGAGAGGAGAAGAATTCAACTTTGAAAGCAAAGTTACTCTGGAGAAATTATTCACTTCATATTGAGTCTGCATCCCTTTGTCCTTTTAAGTTTGAACACATTGTTCATCCCCAAATCTCTTCCCTACTTGATTGAGAACCTCATTGTCTCTCTTATATGAGCTTTCCTTTGGTGGAGGATTGAAGTGGTGGAGGCCAAGCTGGACGGGACTTAGTTTCTTGGTTCCAAACCTTGCCGACACCGTTACACATTATTTTGGTTACCCTGATGATGCCTCTACAAGCATGTGTTCAGGCTCTCAAGACAATATTTTACATGAGGAAAATGACCGAGTTCTTCCCCTACAAGGCATGTTTTTAGAATGACATTGTAGGCTGATAGTGGTACATAGTCTGAAAATCCTTGATTTTTGTAGGTTGCTATATGCCTGGCTCACGGGGTTTCCATGGGCTACTATATAAGCAGGGGGTGGCGGTGTTTGAAGCTAAGAAAAGGAAGAAGTTCATGAAGTTTCTAAAAGGAGAATCTTCTAGAATGTAAGGTGGCTTCCGTATGGTTGTGATCCTACTAGCTTATCTGATTTGGTGGGATCATCCTCATCCTTTCAACCACTTCACCTTATCATATATAATGATGGGTTTCTCATGGAAAGGGTTAAGAAAGATTGAGAAAAGAATTTCTAAAAGAATAGGTTGAAGACTGTGTGAAGGATCTTGTTACAATTGATGCTCGATGCCTCCATTTGTCCATCAAGATTTTGTGGACCATATTCATACAAATTTAGAGCAAGTGTATGTGTGTGTTGGAACAAAGGACCACTAAAAGGGAACTTGCGACATCAAGGAAATTTGGTTGTATCTTCCACTTTTACTTAATATAATACGGTGACATGTTTCTTTCCCATAAAATCATTAGCATTTTATTACATGACTCCTTGATCACATGTTTAGGTTTTCATTGAATCTATTACTATTTCTTTCACTTTGGTTGGTTTGTTTCATTGTAGATTTGATCTCACAAGAGCATCGGAGTGAAGCAGGGACATCAGAGATATAAGGAAGCGATATCTAAAAGTATGTCATACATTCCTTCTTTGGTAGTAAATTCAATGATAGTAACTTAGGGAAAGCGTCATGTCTTGTCTTGTTTTGTTCTAGATCCAGGTGGATCTAGGGAGATTAGTTTATGTCTTCATTCACCGATTTATCCAATAACAACACAGAAGTTTGTAATTCATTCACTTCTATTGATTACATTTTAATAGAAATACTCTTTTCTCGTCCAATTAATATCTTGCAAATATTTGAATTGTTATTCCATGGGCATATTTGATATGAATGTTGATGGATTATGCTATTGAATGTGCTTACTTTATATATTACCACCATATCATATATGCTTGTGTTTCTTGGTTGTTGAGGACAAGTTGCAGGTGTATTGCTTTGAGTCAAGTGCTCAATGGTGGACTTCATCGAATGTTTGGATGAGGTAGGCTCTTTATCTTGTCTTGTTAGCATATTTACTTATATAGCATACCTGAGATAAGATTTGATTTCTGCAGTCATTTTTGTCTATTGTGGTTTACCCATAGCCATAGAGGGCTTTTTCTTGTAACATAATTGGTGACCATACTAGGGATAGAAGATTCTTTTCGTAGTTTGGAGTGTTTTTCTCCTTTGATTTCTCTCGTTTATATTGAGTTTCTTGTCATATGATTGCTTGACAGCCTCTGTTCATTTTGAGTCTAAGATTCTTATCCTTATCCTTAGCCTAGAAGTGTTTTAACACATATACGCAGGTTTTTCCCTGACATTCTCATACATATGCATGTTGTTCTTCTGCAAGAGGCGTATATACATGATTTTCCCTTGAATAGTCACATACATCATACTTTTTTTCTTGATTGTTGAGTTTGATGTTTGTTGGGTAAGTTGTGACGGTTGTTAAGTTTTCTTGGGTCTCTTTTATAGATGTTAAGTGCCTGTAGAATGATAGGAAACCATTCTTTGGTTGAATTTTCAGTCGATGCCTTTCTCATCATCCTTTTCATTGATTGTTCTTGCGTATTGGGCTGGGTGTTTTCTTCTTGATATCCTACTTGTTTTGTCTCTGTTTACATAAAATAGAATTTTTATATCAAGTTGTTGTTCAGTCCTTGCATTTTCATTCTTTTATATTGAAAATACAAAATTATTAAGCATTTTGCATTGTTGGCATTTGATCTTTTGGGTCCTTATCATTGATATTAGTACATGTATAGAAATGTTGCATCTTATTTGGAATTGCAAAACTAAACTAAAAATTGCATTTTGAAAAGCTTATCATTTATTGGGAATTGAAGTTAGGACTTTGCATTTTATTCATATTCATTTAATTTACTTTTTGATTCATAACATCATTAGTTTCACGACCGCACCATTTTGAGTAAGAAAGGCCACTAAAAGAAGCATTGATAATTTAAAATTGTTTAGAAACGATTTTATTTTTTAGGGTGCACAAACTAGCTTAGTATTTAGAGCCTTGGAATGGGATTTTGTGAGTAAACTTCTCCAAGGCTATTAAAACAACATATGTGTTTGAATAAGGGAGTGGTGAAATCCATTGTATAATTGGTGATGTCAAGAGGCTCTTCTTACACTGAAGTTAAGCACAAGGTCATGTGAGGTTGGCTGAGGGGATATCCCCCCAATACCTTCGTAGAGTCATATATATTTATGGGGATCTATTCATATATGGGGATATTGCTAGTACCTTTACCTCCATGAGAGGTGGTTCTTTCGAGGTTTAGGGCTTTGTTACCCTACCCATACGATAGACCTAACTTATTATTGTTCTCCTGTGCATTGGTTATATCATGGTTTCTTAGTTGCTTGACATAGGTACTACATAAGTTACTTGCAGGGGTTATTCTGCAGGTACCCTAGGTCAGATAAGGGTCAGACAACACACAACCTTTATGGAGGATTACCTCTCCAGGGGGATCTGACCGACTAGTTGTTAAGCCCACAAGAGCCCTTATAAAAAAAAATTATACCTCCAATATTTTGCAGGGAGTCTCAGGCCCCTCTTGGGCAAGGCATACCTACTTTAGGGAGGGAGGCCCATTTTTAGCCACTTTATCCTGTTTGCATGCATATTGGACTATTGTTTATTTTATTTTGGTGTGCTCCTTGATTACTAGTTGGCCTTAGGATTTGTTTTTATATCTCGAGTCTTGAGTCATCATGGAAACAGACCAACTTCCCCGTAGGTCTTTCCACTTGTTACAATTACCACCGCATTTTGAGTCTTTTCCTTCTAAAAGGAGTAAAGTTATCAAACGTGGTGCACACACCTCCACTTACCAGAATTGTGATCATAAAAGGATGAGTACTAAATCAATTCAAAAAGATACAAGGAATCCTTCAACTCCCATACCTACTATATTTAATGGTACTCTTTTGACACCTTCAACCACAATGCTTGTAGTGTCATAGGTTCCTATCATCATTCTTGTCCGTCATATAGTGAATACTCAACCTATAGCCATGAACCCTTTTGGGTCCCTTTGTCACTCTTTGGGCTACAATATTCAGTCCATCCCTATGACCTCTAGCCCTTTTTCTTATGGTATGCCAAATTTCACATCGCAATTTTCATCCTCCATCCCAATATCTAGTCCGAATACTAGTATTGGACTTTGGAGCATGGCTCCTCCACATGCTCCATTTTTGTTTGGTGGTTCTCATATCCCATAAATGACTCCTAAAGTTGGAGGCCTTCCTCTTTTTTACCCAGGGTGTAATCCTAGTCCTAATGCTTCTGGATAGATTAACCAACCTGGTAGACAAGCTACTTCTTACGGTCCATCCTTTACACTTACCTCCTATGTACCAATTTTGACCAACACATATGGAATGATGAATCCACCTTTATCCTCTGGATTCACACTTGGAGGAGGTAAGTTTCATACCTTCGGAAACCCCCAACCTAGAGCCACTCCAACTAGGGGAAATTTTTACAACCCTCATCATAACATTCCTACTGGAATGATTCCCAACCAACCCCTGATGAATCATTTCAGAGGAGGGTCTAAAAACTCTAGATAGGGCCATGGGGCATACAAGAACCTTGGATGGGATGTGATTCCCTAACAACAATCTTTCCAGGGAGCTTGGGCGAGATATCGCAACCCCATCTCCCTTTTTTGGGAACACTTAATCTATCAGAATTGTCTAAATTGATGAATTCCCCTATGCGTCATGATCCGACATGCCCCCCCCCGTCCCCACCAAGATTCCTTCGAATATTCCAAAATTCAAAGGCAAAACCAGTGAAGATCCTGGTGATCACATCACTAATTTTCACCTTTGGTGCTCTTCAAACTCCCTTAACTGTGATTCTATTCCTTTAATATTGTTTCAACACACCCTCATAGGGGTCACCATGAAATATTATATAGAGATACCAAGGGGGACATACAAAACTTTTAATCAAATGTTTTTAGTCTTCCTCAACCACTTCCAATTGCCAGTACATTACGATGCGCGTATAGAAATTTTGTCGGCCTTCCTTTAGGACAAAGCCACCCATATCTCAGATCAAATTCAGGAGTGGCGTAGATGGAAGAGGTTGATTAAGACCTACATACCCTTAAAATTCATGCTAGAGTGGTTCCTTAAGTATCTACAACCTTATATTTTGAATGATGTTTCTACATCCGATGTTACATCTAAGGAAGAAGCAATTTTTAAAGCCCAACAGTTAGATATTATATATGCTCATTCTGGGATGTTATACGATATTCTTCTAGATGCACCAAGGTCAAACTATGACCCTAGACAAAATCTTGAGCCTCATGCTGATGGCATTGTAGGCTCTGCCAATGTGAAATATATAGACTCGGTGACAAGCCACTTGAAAGAATTGTCTCTAAACCAGTCTGTAGGAGGGCCATCTTTGTCTGTGTCCTTCGATCCCACTCAATTGACAGATGTACATTTTGTGTAGTCATTGACCAACCCGAATGGTAACCAACAACCAAATAAAAAGAAAGGATGTGGTAACAATTGTAAGGGTGAGAAGAATAGTAATAAACCCAAGGACAACTGTAATAATGAGAAGTCGAATAATAATGCTAGTGAGAGAAAGAAAGAAAGCCAGAAGGTGAAGTTTCCCTGCAATATTTGTATAGATGATCACCTTACCCACTTATGCCCGAAACTTGTGGAAACTGTGAGGATTTTATCTCTACCACCCGTCGTTCTAACTAATCCTTTTCCACATAATCAACACATGGCCTCAAAATCCTCGAATTCCAGAAATGTTGTGAGTTGGATTCAAAACCCGCTGACTCAAGAAGATGATCATTTATGCATCAATATGGTTAAATATGAGGTTAATGTAGCCACTCAGTCTTTCGATTACAGTTCTTCACGGACTGTACATATTCTAGAGTCTCCCCCTCCTTCGGAGATGCCTTTACAGATCAAAAAATCAAAGCCCATGCCCCATATTACGAAAGGAGTAATCAAGGACTCTTCCCACAATACTAATGCTAGAGTCACCCATAATTACTCTATTGTGGAGGACCTAGGTCAAACCCCTTGTGCGATGTCGGCTCTAGAGGTACTCCAGACGTGTCCTTCACAGAGGAATTCGTTGCTATCTGCATTAGGAGCTCTAGATCCTTGTCTCTCTAAAGTTAACAATTTTGACATCATGGATGTGAAGCCTCGCTTGCCTTACCATGTGGAATTCCAAATCCACTTGGGTTTCTCAAAGTATACCATCAAATGTATTGTTGTTGATGAATGCGTTGCAACATTTGTGATGTCCTTGTTCTATTGGAAAGCCCTCAGCTCTCTGACCCTCTCTCAATATTTGACCATGTTGATTGATTTTGATGGTCGTTCCTTCCACCTTCACGATATTCTTCATGCCTTCCCGATCTAGTAACGTGGGAAGATGGTAGAGGTGGATGTCAAGGTCATTGATGCACCCCTTGACTATAACTTGTTACTAGGATGCAATTGGACTTTTTCTATGACTGCAATCGTATTGTCTGTCTTCTGCAATCTTTTCTTTCCTCACAATGGGAAGATCGTGACAATCGACTAGTTTTCCTTTGCGTAAGCTAGCCCCAATGCATTGATTGGGTCGTCGATCCCCGTGATCAATAATTCTCAGCCGACAACTAAGAATATTGGTGTCAGAATGTATTCATCCCTTATGGGTACCTTCGACTTCATGGCACTGTTTCATCACATATACACCATTTCTAGTAGGTATGCTTCATCAAAGAGATTTGTTCCTTTCCGCACTTCATATTTTAATGATCCTTGGACCATAAATTCCTCAATTGTATCTTTTGAAGGTCAGTCACATACTGGAATGACCATGCTACTATCGACAACGGAGATAGCATATCAGGTTGTTCTTAACTCTTCCTCTGATCTAGATCTTGTTACCTCGTAGACAGACGAGGAGGATCCTATTCCTGAGCCTGTGTGGGCCACTTCATTGTCTTGTTCACATGACTGCCTCGATGAGAATTTACCTTTGGATGAATCTATCATAGAGGTAATGAATGGTTCTGAAAGGCCATGGGATGATATGAATCATATCTCTTATTTTCTCCCAGAGCTTACCATAATCGAACAAGATGATTTTAGATCTACCTTTAGCAAGATAGTCGGTCACGCCATAGTTCCAATTGATACGCAGCCCATTTATGTTGAATAAAACATGGAGAGTATCTCTCCTACCATCACGATTGATATCTCACGTATTCCTGGAAAGGTTGAAAATGTATACATCAATGCGGATTTGTTAAGAACCAAACATCAATATAGCATGGAAAAACCTCAGGGAAAGTACTCAACACCTTGAAACAAAGATAATTTCATATAATAAGCCTCTTTGAGGGGGAAACCTCCTTTTACCCCACTTAAATGTTCAAGTCCAAGATGATTCAAAATGAAAATGTCTCCTTGGTATATATAGGAGACTAGGAGGTATAATTACAAATAATGGCCTAAAGCCGACATAA
>ML787302.1:81230-129634 GCA_009831015.1 Picea engelmannii | reverse complement strand
ATGTTTTGGGAATCGTCCAGTCCATCATGGCCTTAATCTTGTTAGGGTCTACCTTGACACCTTCATGAGATACAATATGACCCAAATACTCTACCTCTTTTACTCCAAAGAAACATTTGGATGGTTTAGCATATATTTGTTGCGCCTTTAGTAGTTGTAGCACCTTGTCAACATGTTGCACATGATCCTCCCAAGATTTGCTATAGATTAGTATATCATCAAAAAATACTAACACAAATTTTCGAAGGAAGGGCTTGAAAATGGAATTCATCAACCCTTGGAATGTGGAAGGTGCATTTGTAAGGAAAAAAGGCATGACCAAAAATTCATAATGGCCTTCATGAGTTCGGAATGCTGCTTTTGGGATATCTTCTTCCTTCATTCTGATCTGATGATACCCTGAACGAAGATCCAATTTTTTGAAATAGATTGTTCCATGTAGTTCATCTAACAATTCATCAATCATGGGAATGGGAAACTTATCTTTAATAGTGATCTTGTTGAGCTCTCTATAATCTAGACACATACTCTATGAGCTATCTTTCTTGAATACCATTACCACTGGTGCAGAGTAAGAACTTTGGCTAGGTCTAATAATGCTAGCCTCTAACATTTCTTCAACCATGCGCTCAATTTCACTCTTCTGAGCGTAAGGTTATCTGTATGGTCTGATGTTAGGAGGAACACTAAGAAGTGGTTCCTTCTGAAACGTTGTAGAAAAAAATTTATAGTGGAAATTCCACGGTGTCTCAGATGTAGCAGCGAAACCCCAAGACCTTAAGCTCTGATACCATATGTTAAGAACCAAACATCAATATAGCATGGAAAATACTCAGGGAAAGTACTCAACGCCTTGAAACAGAGATAATTTCAGATAATAAGCCTCTTCGAGGGGGAAACCTCCTTTTACCCCACTTAAATGTTCAAGTCCAAGATGATTCAAAATGAAAATGTCTCCTTGTTATATATAGGAGACTAGGAGGTATAATTACAAATAATGGCCTAAAGCTAACATAATTAAAATAACATTACTAATCTAAATTACAACTAATGGCCTAAATATGACATAAATAAAATAGCATTACTAATC
The DNA here is from genome assembly GCA_009831015.1 of Picea engelmannii. Lineage (NCBI taxonomy): Eukaryota > Viridiplantae > Streptophyta > Pinopsida > Pinales > Pinaceae > Picea > Picea engelmannii. The sequence goes on along the minus strand of ML787302.1, from coordinate 128,544 downwards.
TAATATGCCCCAATTAAGGGGTAATGAGCCAATATTAGGGCTTAACAGGATTGTTCACCGGAAGAAATTCTAATCTACATCGATCTCTTCAAGTAATTCCACGATGTATTCACTTGGTCATATGAAGAGATGTCATGAATCGACCCTTGAATTGTTGAACATGAGATTAAAAACTACCTGGATGCTAATCCTGTTTGACAACGACTTAGAGCTGTCAATCCTAGGAAGGCCTCTGCTATTAAGGAAGAGGTAGAAAAACTGCTCAACGCGGGCTTTATCTACCTGGGTCCCTTGACTAAATGGGTATCCAATATCGTTCCTATGAATAAAATGAAATGAACCATTAGTGTATGCATGGATTTTTGTGACCTGAATAAATCTTGTCCCAAAGACAACTTTCCGACACCCTTCATCGCTCAGATTCTCAATGAATGTGCGTGAAGCGAATTTTTCTCTTTTATGGACAGATTTTCAAGGTATAACCAAATTCAGATTAAGCTCAAGGACCAACATAAGATGAAATTTATTTTCCCTTGGGGTACATTCGTATACCAAAATATGCCTTTTATCCTTAAGAACGTCGAAGAAACCTTCCACTGAGCTATGACCTATGCATTTCACGATCTCAAGCATATAGTTGAAGCCTATCTCGACGATTATGTCGCTCACTCCCATAATAGAGTGGATCACCCTGAAAACCTTCGACTAGTTTTTGAAAGATGTCTCCATTATTGCATCTGTTTGAACCCTCATAAATGATTCTTTTGCATTAGGTCAGGTTGACTTCTAGAATTTTTAGTCTCTGAGACTAGGATCATGATAGATCTGTTAAAGGTTGAGGCAATACTTTGATTGCCTCGCCCATGCACTATTCATCAACTTCAAGGTTTACAAGGGAAATATAACTGTTTACAAAGGTTTATAGTGAACTATGCCAATATTACTAAGGGTTTCATCCATCTCTTAAAGAAGGAAACTCCTTTTATCTGGGATGAGAGAGCCCAGGAATCCTTCAATGATTTGGATAAATCCTTGGTATCGATGCCTCTATTGAAGTCTCTAGAATATGGTAGAGATTACTTTATTTATGTTACCATGTCCAAAGAGATGATTGGTATAGTGTTGGTTTAGGAGGATGATGAGCTCTGTGAGCATGTCATTCACACAGTTCAACGATTACAAAACTATATATTTATTTGTAAAACTATTGCAGTTGTCAGTGTCAATCCACTTCAATACATCCTTACTAGGTGTATCATAGGGGAAAGTACAATAAATGGATAATCAATCTACAAGAATTTGATCTCAATTTCACTTTTGCGAAGTCCAAAAAATCACTAGTTTTTGCAGAGTTAATATCTGACTTCCCTCGGTTAGATGAGTATTTTGTTCATGTTGATTCATTTGTGGATGAACACATTTCTCTTATCTCATCATCAGACCATCGGTATAGAGATATTGTTGTCTATCTTCAAACTTTGAATTTTCCTCAGCATCTCTCGTGAGATGACCGATGACATATACGATACAAAGCTAAGAACTACCTTATCATCAGTGACACTTTGTATCACCAAGGAGTATAAAAAATCCTGTGTTTTTGTTTGAATCACGAAGAATATGAATCTGTTCCTAATGACTGCCAAAGTGGGGCTTTTGGTGGTCATCTATCTGGGCTTACGACAACCCATAAAATTTTCTGAACCGTTTATTTTTGGCCATCTATTTTTAAATATTGTGTCGAAACAGTTAAGAAGTGTCACCCCTGCCAGGTGCTCACTCGGAAAATGCGCTCACATCTAGCCCCTCTCCATCCATTCATTATCGTCAGTCCCTTCACCAAGTGGGGGTAGATTTTGTGGATTGCAACCCAACTTTGGCTGGGGGGGAACCAACACATTATCATGGTCGCATATTACTTTAATAATTGGGTTGAGTCCATGCCTATAGTTAAATTCGATGATAAGACTATTTATTTATTTGTGTTCAATCAAATTATGGCCCGGTTCGGAATCCCGAGTGAGATTGTCATTGATCATGGTAGTCACTTTCAGAATGAAATGATGAAAGAATTAGAATCAAAACTAGGGTTTAAACATCGTCATTCTTCCCCTTACTACCCCTAGGAAAATGGACAAGTAGAGGCCATAAACAAGTCTCTCAATACCATTTTGCATAAAACTGTCAGCCAAAGAAAATTTGACTGGCATATCATGCTTTACCCAACACTTTGAGCATACCAAAACTCAGTTAATACTTCCAGTAGTTTTCTCCTTTCTAGTTAGTGCATGGTGTGGATTCGATCATACCTATTGAATGTGAAATCCCTTCTCTTATATTGGTAGTTGTGCTCCTACCTGACACTTTCAATATCGAACAATGCCTTGTACATCTAGAGAGTCTAGATGAACAAAGTCAAAATGCCTCCATGACTATCGAAGTGAATAAAAGATATGTCAAGGGTCAATATGATAAATCTATCTATCCTTGGCAGTACATCGAGGGTGACTTGGTCCTTTTATTCGACCAAGCTAAGGAACCACTGGGGGAAGGAAAGTTCAAACCCAAGTGGCACAATCCCTATATCATGCGACGTGTCTTAGAAAAAGGAGCCTATGAATTAGAATATTATGAAGGGAACATACTAGCTGAGCCCAAGAATGGGATATATTTGAAAAGATATTATGATTGATCCCCAAGCTTGGGTGTAACTCTTTTTGTACTAATGTATTTTAGTGTACATATTTTTTCCCTTTGTTTTTATCTTCAGTTTGCTTATCAAGTTTTCCCTTGTTTGGCAGATGTCAACAAAGTCTTCGTTCTACTTAGGACTCACAGACGGGGCTAGTTTCCATACATGGAACTTGGCTTCCACCTCTTGGGGTTTTTTACTCACCCGAGGTTCTATTTGTGTCTTCAGGTGGTGTTTTCCTAGGGTTATCCATGAATAATATGGCCGAGTATAGCGTTGTTATAGTACTTTTACATGATTTCATTTCACATGGTATTCAATCATTAGAAGTTCGCTTGGATTCCCAGTTAGTAGTATGTCAGTTGAACGACAATTACTATGTGTGAGACCCTACTCTACTATGACGATTCTTACGGGTATGAATTTTAGAACGACATTTTTATTTGATTACTTATGATCACATACCTAGAAGTTCTAATTATGTATTTGATGCATATGTTATTTTTTTTTAGATTGGCATTTGTCACATAACTAAAGTAAAGAAAGCACTTTTATCAATGTACACATTGTAACATAAGTAAAGTCAAAGATCAATGTTTTTATATATTTCATCTCTCCAAAAAATATGATGTTATAGTACAAAATTGGGGCTAACACCCTCAAAATACATATATGGTCGATCATACAATAGTCATGACATCTACACCTGTGGCGCCAAATGTGTGTTATGATAGCATACTATGGCATTTGCGAGAGATCGAAAGAGTCGTACCCAATCATGAGGCACACCTACCACCTTTTGTTGCATCACCTTCAAAAGATCCTCCACCTGAACCATGGGAATCCTCTACATCAAACAAGACAGGTTGCCCTACACATTTTGAAGCACTATATCAATGTCCCCTCCTGCTGGCTCATCCCTCCAGTATCTTCGTCGATGTCATGGAAGTCCGTCCGACCATCTTGGACCTACGTCTATGTCACATACATGTTTAATTAGTACCTAACATCATCCAAATATGTTTTTGTTTTCTTATACAAAATAAAAATAAAAATGAGATATTCAAAAACTTTGACATACCTGTGTCTCCGTAGGTGGATCCTGGTGATAACAGCATGCCTGGATCTCCTCTGAAGTCAACCCCTACATAAGGGTAGTCCTCTAGAGCTATCACCTATCGACTCCACCAGAAGAAAAACTCATCGTTGTAGGATATCAACACCCTACCACCCCCCTGTCGCCTCATCACTTTGGTCCACTATGCCATGGCTGGATCACGAGTTCCATGCATAACAATCTCAAATTTAGGGCCCAAGACTGGAACCCGCTCAAAGAAAAAACTACACAGGATAGACTTGAACCTGAAGTTCCTCTTTCTACCCAGTTTGCAGTCTCTTAGCTGGCCCTTCATCTTGGTCAACAATGAGGTGCACGAGTCGTAAACTGTGGGTTACAAGAACTCCACTGAATAGAACATAAGTGGCCTCAATTCTTGGTGCAAACAGGTCGACCATGTGATCTGTGTCAACACTGGGACAACAATCTTGAGACTCATATTGTTGATCACTCAAATCGGGAGTTGGCTCCCTACCTTCTTGGTCCCTACAATGCAATAAGTGGCTATGTAATCCTCTATGTTCATGCCACTCCCATCTCCCCGAGCTTTGAGGTTTACCACCTCACCTCGACGTGATAATACTGTCAAGAATTAGATGTCCTCAACTTCAATCCTCAATGTTTGTTCATCAAGGTTGAAGGTCTCAATATCCAGATCTCAATAGTTCACAAGTAGTTGAAGCAGTCTCACTTGATCCCTCATACCTTTGAGATCCCAAAACTTATATAGACCACATATTTGTAAGGCCATATGGGCCCCTGGATCTCTCTCCACTACAACATCCACCTCTTCATGCTCTCTTTCTCTCCACTCTAGCAGTATCCTACAAGATTCAAATCATTTTTTGAGTTAGCAACATTTTAAAAACCTTTTCCACGGAAATGTACATGAGCTACAGTGTACATAGTCACATATAAGGATGCTTATATGTTGGATGTTTTGAAAACAATCACATATAGGTATGCATATACACAACTTGATTATCTATAGCCCATGTATACCTTAGTTTCTAAGTTGCACCCTAAAATGCTCAAAAAAGGAGACCTAATTCCAAATTTTAATCCACCAGAAATAAAGAGAGGAGCAATATGAGTTACCTGGTCCAAATGGTTGTTGATTTCATCGCTCTTGGCTCCCGCAATCAACATTTGAAATTCGAGGGCAATTTGTTCCAAAATGCACTACTTGGGTAAAAAATACAAATGGTATAGTAAAATTGTTTTTTTTTACTATTTATAGAAAAAAATTACCCACTTTACATAGTTTTGTACAATATTTTGGCCTAATGGACTAATACAAAAGTGGATGGAGTTGGTTTTGGTGGTTTTATCCAGGGATTCTTTCATTTTTCAGTGCCATGTCGCCCGTTAATAACTTTGGACAGGTATTTTTGTCACCCAACATATAGGATAGGTCACCAATCCATTATGCACACTTGCATCATCCTATGATTGTAGATCATATGCCTTAGGTACGAACCCATTTAATAGCGACACAGAACCTTATATATGCCACTAGAAGTGTCATTATCAAGTGGTAGAGACTTACCAAATATGGGTACCCTAGTTAGATCCCCTGCTCCATTCGGTGCCCATGCATAGATTTGTTTCCGTAGGATAGAGAGTCCCTTGTAGCTAATGCATGAATTTATGTTTGAACCTCATTACTTACTCATAAAAATGTTGACCTATATCTAGAGGACTCCCAACATGTCTAATTTAAGCTCTTTTCCGACTCTCTCAAAAATAAAAAATATTACCTAGTGAACTTGTCTTTCTCACACTCGTAAATTGGATTTGAAAGGACATCTATTTGGCACAATTTTACCTCTTTTTCAAACCAAATAGGCTAAGATTATGAAAAATGACATTTTTTGTCGTTAATTTGTAATTGCATCTCATTCTCTTGCTTGTAGTATTGAGCCTATTGTCAATTCTCGTTTTTGCATTATAAGCCTATCACCTGAACAATTTTCATCATTATCCAAGCAGAGCCTTGTTTATATCCTTTGCAACTTCACACCCTATACCCAAGAGAAAACACTCCCCTGAGTGCCCATCTCCCACATGCACCTGCTTGCATTCATCATAGGTATGTTCCTCCACTGGAACTAGTTTCTTACTTGCGACATTCGTTTCCTCCTCTGTATCATAGAATTCATTTGACTATGAAAAAACAATTGAGTCCACTTGTCATCAAAATTTTGGGTTTAGCATGACCTTAGGAAGTTGATCTCATTACGTAGAGTTTTCTCCCCCAACTGGTTACTCTTCCAATCCCTATGGAGAGTTTCATTGATGCCTTCTGCATCTCAAAGTTTCATCATTGAGTCTATGCTACCAAATTCTTCCATATGTCTTATGCTCTTGTTCAAATTATGTCTATCAACTTGTGTCGGCCATTCCTCATAAATATTGAATTTGCATGTCGGCCATACCCTCAATATGTCTCAGAATTACATGAAACTATAGTCCTATCATGCACCTTGGTCCTACTTTCATTATTGGTAGGTAACCTTGAACCCAACAATCGAAATTTCATCATTGGTCATTGAATGGGAGGTTTCCCTTGTGTTTGATGGAAAGAAATATATTCACACATCAAGATTCATCCAATGCCTCAAATGCCATTAACCTTATTGGAGGTTTCCTCACCTTTATTAGTAGTTTTACTTTTTGGCTTCTATTAAGAGGGTCTTTTTCCTGTATCACTTGCATCTAGAACATGTGAAAGACACACATGGTCATTGGTTAATGAAAATTTTCTTCATCTGATTTCTTCCAAAACATAAAGCTCCTACTTTGTACCTTGTGCTGAATGATGAGAGATGCCTCAATTCTCTCCTTTCAATGGGCCTCCTTCCATTGACTTCAACCCATCTATTCTGGAAACAAGACCTAGAGTCCTATGAGTACCTAGAGGCTTGTAGTCATTAGTATCAGGTTCTCTTGCCATCGATAGTTGGGAATAAATCAATGGATTCTTCAAGTGTTTGACCTCGACACCTTTATTCACACTTATAATAATTTACTCAATGCCTTGATACCTACTTTCATTATCGGTAGGTTGTCTTGCGTTTGTTAACGGTATACTTTAATGACCAGTAATCAAACAAAGTCTCATTGTGTTCAACCTCAACTCCTTTATTCACACGATGTAGACTTGCACCTTTGGCAGAACGTGTAGAAGACTTGAATACATCAGATCATAGTTGTAGATTTCCTAAGCTGTTGTTATCTCTCATTGGACAAGTACCTATGTGACTTCAGTGATCATGGGGGATTAGATTGTACTCCATTGTATACATATATCTTCATATTGACTTTGAGACTAGTTTTACTAGGCCTTGTTCATGAATATGAGAGCCTTTGACATATAGCCACCTTTGTATTTACTATTCATGGCCATGAACGACTGTTGATATATTTTCACATGGATCTGCAATGTAATTCAAATTAGAATCCATGTGCGCAAAGTTAGTATATATGAGCAACTAGTTCTTCTAGATCAGTCTCCATTACTCCACTTCTGGGTATTATAATGTATTTCGACCATCATAGATACTCCTTTGACCTCACACATTAGCGGCCATCTATTATTCCAATATTTTCCTCACCCTATGCAAAGTTTCTTAGAAAGGAATTTTTCCATTTTCCTAAGCAGAATTGAAGTCCCTTTTTGCAAATCCTAGAGCTAAAAACAATATTTTTCCACATATGCACTCCTTAACTATTATACAGGATGTGTAAACATAGGTTGCACCATTACAACCCACGTACAACGTGTTTTGTGCCCAAAATTAAAAAATAGTGTCGGTTTTCCATGTCACATCACATGATCCATGATCCTTGACCTTCCATATAATGGAAACATTCCAACTCTACCCTTTAGTTCCATTTGAAGGCTATAAATGGGCCATATCCAAACTATGGAAAGAGAGGAGAAGAATTCAACTTTGAGACAAAAGTTACTCTGGAGAAATTATTCACTTCATATTCAGTTTGCATCCCCTTTTCCTTTTAATTATGAAAACATTGTTCATCCCCCAAGCTCTTCCCTACTTGATTGAGAACCTCATTGTCTCTCTTATATGAGATTTCCTTTAGTGGATGATTGAAGTGGTGGAGGCCCAACTAGAAGGGACTTAGTTTCTCAGTTCTGAACCTTGCCGACATGGAAGTTTGTAATTCATTCACTTCTACTGATTACATTTTAATAGAAATACTCTTTTTCTCATCCAATTAATATCTTACAAATATTTGAATTGTTATTCCATGGGAATATTTGTTATGAATGTTGATGTATTATGCTATTGAATGTGTTAACTTTATATGTTATCACCATATGCTTTTGTTTCTTGGTTGTTGAGGACAAACTGTAAGTGTATTTCTTTGATTCAAGTGCTAAATGGTGGACTTCATCGAATGTTTGAATGAGGTAGGCTCTTTATCTTGTCTTGTTATCATATTTAATTATATAGCATGCCTGAGATAAGAGTTTATTTCTGCAGTAATTTTCGTCTGTTTTGGTTTACCCCTAGACATAGAGAGATTTTCATCATAACACCTACTATACACAATATGTACATTTATATTTTCTGTGCAACCTCTACTGAGGGTTGCCCCTATACAGTTTCAATTGACTACCATTCACCATTCCTTTCATCTCCTTGATTGCTAAGTCATGCAGCTGCACAACACCTCCATCTATGACAAACTTTATCTCATATATGTCTAGTCAATGCATCCCAAAATTCCCTAGGTGCTACAAGTGTTTACTTTCATAAAGGAGAACCAAATTTCCTTACTTAAATTTCTTCTTCTTGAAGTGTCTGTCATGCCAAGACTTATCCTTTTCTTTTTGTACCTCCTGATGGAAACCAACTACAATTCTATTTTCTTCTAATTTCATGAGTTGAGCCAATCTTTCTTGAGTTGTGCCTCTTTCTGTCATATCTGTAATTTTTGCAATGAATGGACTAGGTATCAAGTACTCTAATGATACTACTTCTTCCTATCCATACACTAGTCTGAAAGTTGTCTTCCCTGTAACCTTCTTGCATGTAGTTCTATATGCCCATAACACTATTGGTATCTTCAAATCCCAATCATTTTTGTTCAGACTACAAATATTGGTTACAACATTCTCTAATATCTTGTTAAATGATTCCACTATCCCATTGGATTGAGGATGGTAAGGAGTTCTCTTCTGATGATGTATCTTGAATTCTTCTCCCATTTCTTGGATAGTACTATTGATAAAATGAGTCCCCTGATCACTCATCAGAACTCTATGACATCCAAACCTTGTGACCACTTGTTCAAATAAGAAGTTTGTTGCAGTCCTTTACTGGTGTTGTTTCATCCCATATGGTCCAATATTTCATTGTTGTAATAATCTACATGGCTCTTGATCTTCTGGATGGTGGATTAATTGGTCCCACAAAATCTACTTTCCATTTGTCAAATACCTTCAAAGTTATTTGTGGTTTTAATGGTATCTCCTGCCTCCTAGATGGATTTACAACCCTCTGATAGACATCACACTTTTGACAATACTCCTTTGCATGCCTATGAATAGTTGGCCACTATAATCCTATGCACAATATCTTATGCACAATAGTTTTCCCTACATAATGTCCTCCAACAATAACTTCATGTTCTTCTGCTAAAATGATAGGCATTTCATACTCCATAACATATCTCATCAAAATATTGTCTTCACCAAGTTTGTACAAGTTCCCTATAATCAATTGGTAGTCTGCAGCGTTGTGCTAGCGGGGAAAATACCCCTATTACTATACCAGGGTCAAATTATAGGTAGAGCTATGATCTGTACAAGTTCCCTATAATCAATTGGTAGTCTGCAGCTTTGTGCTAGCGGGGAAAATACCCCTATTACTATACCAGGGTCAAATTATAGGTAGAGCTATGATCTCCCTTAAAATATAATATAATTCCCAAACTACCCCAAACACTCTAAATATATGAACAGAAAGAGATAGGAAAATAGGTCAGAAGTAGTACCTTTAGTCCAACGTTCGATGTAGACCACCTCCATCTTTGTAGCTCCTAGGATGCAAGTCTCCTCCCAAATATTACCTGCAAAGACACTTAGGCAAATGACTCTACAAATATTCTATCTCCACTTATCAATATTAGGGTTAGATATAAATCATTATGCATACATCAAATGAAAAACATAAAGATATCATTACGGACAAGAAAAATATTCTTTTATTCAATTGAAAAGATCGAAAATTACAACCTTTGTAGGCCAACGCTCCATGAACCTATTCCGTGCTCCTCTTAATGTTTCTCCAAGTGCACCATCCCAATTATTTCTCTCACAATCAGTTGATCACTTTAGGGGAATGGAAGAGAATGTATAAAAGAAAAGGCTAGAGAAGAAATGTTGAAGAAAAAACTCAGAAGGGGTTGCAAATGCTTGGGAAAGGATGGAAAATGGATTTGGGCAGAGTTTCACTATTCTAATTATTGATGTGGGAATGGGACCCAAAGAAATCATTTTATATGAAAAAGGGATAGTTATTCAGTTTGAGGATGTGATATAACAGGTGAAGTGGTTGGGAAACCCTCAATAGCATGTAAGCTCCACCGAATTCCTTACAAATTTTTATTTTTTACAACGTTTTGAGGTAAACGTGGGTTTTTTAGTATGCATATAGCATATGTATGTGGGTTTTATATCATGCATCAAGCGTATGTACATGGGAAGTAGTGTAATAGGTCACATACATGCTCCAAAAAATTATTTTTAAAATAGAGTTCCTTAGCAGTGATTTAGAAAATTATGCAAGTACAAAGGCCAATGTCATGTATGCATAGGTAGAGAATCTTAGGGCTATAAAAAATGTCCCTTAATGTGTGAGGTCAGAAGAGAAACTGATGGCCAAAATACATTACAATATCTTTAGCAATTGGAATGCACAAACTCAAGTGAGCCTAGGACTAGAGTTTGGGAGGTCGCAATCTAAGCATACGCATACTCGAGATGAACTAATCATGGCTACCAATCAAGTAAAATTCAAATCCATGTCATATAAATGTAAATATAAATTGTAGTCGTGAGAAATACACAATGGATCTACATCTCAAAATCATTCGATGATATTCAAGTACAATCCAATATTCATTGTCAAGAAGCATCAACCTATGGCCAGAGATGATGGCTTCATAGTTCGAGCAACAAATTCAAGATCTTCAACAAATTAGGTTGCAGTACAACAGGAGTGTAATACTCAGTACTCTGAGTTCTTCAACAAGCCGTCGAGAAAAGAGTGGAGGATCTCGATGATTGGGAAGAAAACTTCATCGATTTTGAATCTGAACTTGACTAGACTCACTGGATGGCCGACTCATGAAATTCAAGAGACAAAATGCAGAATGGACAACTTAAGTTGGAAAAAAATTCCCTTGTAAAAAAGAAAGAAAGATGATCAGACTCAGGAAATGCAATATTGACATAAGTCTATGATGCAGTAGACACTGTAAACTATCCATATGTTTGGAAGAGTAACCAAATGGAGGAGGACACAACTCTATGTAGCAAGAACAAATTACTAAGTTCATACTAGATCCCAATGCTTGGAGAACAAACACAAGAATGTTCTTTGTCCAAGGGAGACTATCTTTCTACCGAAAAAATAATTCATATTTCTCGTCCTCTCTTTTTGGAATATTTGATTTTTTTGTCTTTTTCAATTTTCTAACGAGCTTGAAAAGGAATAAAATAATTCTATGTTACAAAGGAGGAACGAGTGTCATGAGAAAGAAAACTATTTCCAAGTGCATGGAACATATTGATGCTCAAGGCAAGAAGACATGTGCAGGATAAGGACACTCGAGGAAAATTCCTCCATGGGTCAAGGTGTTAGATCACAGAGGAAAAAAGTGTTGCAAATATTGTGTATAAGGAATGATTTAAAAGTTCAGTTGAGAGCAACATGGATCTGACATTAGGCCAAAGAGGCAAAGATGAGACCCGCAATGCGATTAAGCATGACACAACAAGACCCCTTCCATGTAATTTTTTACGAGCCCAGGGAAGGAAAGCTCAGTGTTTTTTTCACATTTAGAGAGTCTGAAAAATGTTAAAGAAGTCTCCATCGAGTACCTTTTCCACAATTAGTCCAATTGGCTTGAAAAAGGGGTAAAATTGCACTGAAAGGATGGCTTTTCAAAACCATTTTAATGAGTGTGATAAAGACAATATCACTCATCTCTCTTTTCAATTTTAAGGAGTTTGAGAAAAGATTAACTATGGACTCACATCCTTTTTCTAGGTTTAGTCTCCTTAGCCAAAAAAATTATAAAATATAACTGAGGAGAACTCTCTTGGCGAGACGAATCTCCCAAGGCATACCTTTTTCTGGAATAATATACTGGTTGGAAAAAGGGTTAAACTCATGCCAAGTAGATGTTCTTATGGACCAATTTTAACGAGTGTGAAGGAACAAGGTCACTTGACGATATTTTCATATTTAGGGAGCCTGAAAAGATCTTAACTATGGACTCTGGGGGGTTCCTTTTTCATAAGTAATCTCCAAGGCCCGAAAAGGAGATAAACCAAAACCAACGAGAATGTTCTTTTTTCAAAAATTTAGTCCCTTGGGCCCAAAAAAGGGTTAAACTTATGCCTGGGAATACTCTTCTAACGAACCAAAGTTCCTAGAGAATACCTTTATTCATAAAATTATCCATTCATACCGAAAAAGGGGTAAACTACCACCGGATCGATGTGCCTTCAAATTTAAGTTTGGAAAGTGTGAAGGGCAACAAGATTTCTCGACATTATTTTCAATTTTAGAGAGTCTGAAAAGGTCTTAAAGAAGACTCTAGGGGGCTATTTTTCTCAAGTAATCCATACGATATTGAAAAGAATAAATACAGTATCGTTGGATGTTGGTTTCTAAATTTAAAGCGAGCTTGAAAGACAACAAAGATTTCTCATTAGGGTGTCCTGAGGGTAAGGCAAAGAGTGATGAATGGAAATAAGAATGAGGCTTCAATATGTAATCAAAATGGGAATAAAAATTACTCCCAAGCCTATAGTAAAAAATGATATCATGGATGCCAAAATGCAGTAAAGGATCTACCTAGGGCATCCATGTAGAGGTAGGCTCTACCACCTAATTATGACACTTCTAAAGTAGTAGAGAAGGTTTTGTGTCACACATTAGTGGGATTGTGATCCATGTGGATATCGGTGGCCACTCACCTTTTCCAATTGGCTCAAAACAGATTTCTGGCAATTTTGGCAATTTACTATTTTTAGCAGTTTTAACTTACGGGGCCATTTTGAGGGCCTAAATGAAGGTTTTTTGGTATTGAGATTATCAATTATATGTAAAGGAATTATTGAGCACCCAAAATAAATCTCCTTGATGATACCTTTCCAACGGGCTATCATACACCTAAAACGGAGATCATATGCAAAAGTTACAACCCTAGGAAGTTGATGTACTAACTTACCCAGATGGGGCCCACATGACTTTTGGAGCTTCATCTCCTAGGGATAGGTTTTTGGATTTCTAGGTTTTTGGGAATTCCTTTTTATTGTAAAAATTCCTTCAGAGCCTCATTGTAATGATCTTCTTGTGAATTAGCGTAGCTGTCACATCTCTTCTCAGAGATAAGCCACCACCATTCCAACAAGCTTGTTTTCGCTGCATTTTATAGTTTCAGCTTATTTCCTTATTGAATAGAAAACCAGTTTTACTGTATCTCTATTATTTTGTTTTAAAAACCTGTTAATAATATATAGTCATTTTTTTCTTATCATAAAATATGGATCAGTGGTCTTAGAGCCATTTGCTCCTTGTCATCTTAATTCATGCCCCCAACGAGGTAAAAGTACAAAGAGTTGGGTCTCGAGCTTGTTTGTCTTAAGGAAAAAAGCTCTCTCACGCCCAAGAGACCTCTCATGGAAGTAGAAAACAAAGATGACGGGATGGAAAATCCTTTCAAATTGTTGATTGAGGAATCCCTCATGTAACAAAGGAACGAGATGATGGATAGTTTCGCACAAATCCTTCGGCGGTTACAGACAGGCAACACATCTTCTTCGAGCGGAGGCACCGCCCCCTTAAAGGTATAAATAAACTTTGATATTCCTATATTTGAAGGTTAGATAGATGCAGATGTTGTAGACAAGTGGTTGAACCTACTAGAAGGATATTTTTATATCTATAACTTTTCAAATAGAGAAAATATTACTTTTGTGCTCCTCAAATTCGTTCCCCATGTCAAAGATTGGTGGGAAAATTTCTGTGAGAAAAAGGAAACAGAGGAACCCTCATTATTTATAGTCACGACCACCTGGGAATCCTTCAGGGATGCTATTAAGGAACAATACTACCCTTTGAAAAGTTATGACGACTTGTATACCAAATGGACCACACTACGAAAAGAAAAAGACCAAGAAGTGCCATATTTCACAAATATCTTCCATACCTTGCGCACCAAGATGGGTGTCAAAGATTCAGAGTGACATCTGGTGCTCAAGTATTGCAACGCTCTGCATAGATACATCCAGACCAAAATGGAATTTCTGGACATCTCATCCTTGGATGCGGCCTACCAATATGTCGTCAAAATCAAGCAGAAGCTCAAACAAAAGACGCGGCAATTTGTGCCTGGGAACCCCTCACAACAAAATCCAGGAAAGGGCGGCCCCAACCCATAGAACAAAAGATAGAAAAAACATGGACAGTATCAAGACAACCAGTCCAATATGTGACCAAAGAAGGACACTGGAAAGACAAAAAAAGATATCAGGAAGTGGTGCAACTTCCATAAGAGACCTTGTCATAACACTGCTCACTACTGCTCAAATAATTTGTTGGTGGCCAAAGTGAAAGGCTATGAATTAGATGCGGGTTATGAATCTGAGCCAGAACCAAAAAGGGGAAGATGGATCATTGATGCAGAACCTAGTGCCACTGTTGTTACCACCAAGCTCCATCCTAGTCAACCAGACGAGCGAGAAGAAGGATAACGCCTCTTCCATTCATAGATGTGGGTAAAAGAAACCCTACTGCACTTCATCGTTGATAGCGGTATCTAGAAGAACCTCTATCAATAGAGGTTTTCAAGTGGTTGGCCCTTCCAACAATTCCACACCCACAACCCTACACCATTGGATGGCAAAACCAAGGAAGCGATCTCCACGTCAGCCAACACTACCGACTGTCGTATGACATCAAGCCCTTCAAAGATGAGGTATTGTGTGATGTTGCTCCTCTCAAATTTTTTGATGTTCTTTTGGGCCAAATGTATTTATGGAAACGTCATGTTGTATATCAGTCTAGGCCTCACAGTGTTATTATTACTTTGAACAGGAAATTGTACAAGATACCCGAGGAAGTCCCACCTAGTGTTATTTCCTTGATCTTTGCTAAGCAATGCAAGAAGTTCATCTCTCAAATGGGGAAGTTTTTCTTCTTCATGATTCGCTCTCAGAATAAGCGAAATATCATAGCCAAATCCAGGTTCTCTACGACTGACCTCTCCACACAATAGAAGCACGTAGATAAGGTCATGGAAGAATACTCAGATATATCCTCCTCACCTATCGGGGTACCTTTGCACTTCCAGGTCAAGCACCCCATCGATTTGACCCCTGATGCACCGCTTCCCAATGGGCCAATATATCACCACTCTCTTTTATAGAATGAGGAGATCAAACGATAGAGCCAAGAAATACTCCACAAGGGGCACATCCATCCTAGCTCATCACCTTGCAGGAGCCCAATCGTGTTGGTACAGAAGAAAGATGGAACCTGGCGACTTTGCATTGATTACCGGGCTCTGAATAAAATCACAATCAGAAACTGGTACTCGATTCCCTGAATTGATGACCTCCTTGATCAACTCACGGGTGCCAAATACTTCAATAATATTAATCTAAAGTCTATCTACCACCAAGTCCTGATAGAACAAACAGATGTATGGAAAATTGCCTTCAAGTCAAAGGAAGGCCTTTTTGAATGGTTGGTCATGCCCTTTGGTTTGAAAAATTCTCCAACCACGTTCATGAGGATGATGGATGATATCCTGTGACCATTCACCAATAATTTTGTAGTGGTGTATCTGGATGACATTCTCATTTACAACAAAACTTGGGCCGAACACTTGCAGTATATTCAACAAGTTATGTAGACCTTGCGGTAGCACAAGCTATATGACAACTTGGAAAAATGCTCCTTCGGCATGGACAATGTCCATTATCTGGGATACATCATTGATCCGCATGGATTACATGTGGATCCAGCCAAGATCCAAGTCATCCATGACTGGCCAGCCCCAACCACACTCACTAAGCTTCGAATCTTCTTGGGTCTTGCCAATTTCTACTGCAAGTTCGTGTTGGGATTCTCCCATATTACATGGGCCCTCAGCCAAATAACCAGAGGTGGTGGTAAGAAGAAATTTACGTGGGGTCAGTCCCAACAACAAGTTTTTGATGATTTGAAGCAACACTTGTGCACAGCCCTATTAATTTCACTACCAGACCTGCAACAATCCTTTCAGATTGAGAAATATGCTTCAAACTATGCGGTGGGCATCATTTTCACTCAGCACAACAACCCCGTGACCTATCATAGTGAGACACTATCATATTTTGTCCGTAAGTACCCTACTTACGAAAAATAAATGTACTCCATTGTGCAAGCCTGCCGTCAGTGGAGAAATTACATTCTTGAGAAGGAGACAGTCATCCACACTAATCATAAGCCACTATAGTTCATGCAGACATAAGGAAAATGTAGAATAATTTCCATCAAAAGTGGTCCACATACTTGCAACAATTCCAAATAAAAATCAAGTATAAAATAGGAAGCACCAGTCGTGTCAGTGATTTCCTCAGTAGATCGCGAGTCACAACACTCACCATTGTGCTAGACTCTTACGACCCTGAGACCTCTGGATGGCCCCAACTCTATGAGACATATCCAGACTTCGCCACCACCTACCAAATGTTTGGTGCAAATGCATTTGTCGATAATTTTCATCTTCATGATGGGTTGTTGTGTCATTTGGGCCACATCTATGTTCCATCAAAAGAGAGATCAAATATGATCAAGGAAGCCCACTATAGTTGGGTGGCAGGACACATCAGCATCGAAAAGATAGTGGTGATTCTACAGAAACATTTCTACTGGCCAAAAATTCGATAGGAGGTCAGCAAGTATATCAGGTCCTACACTTCCCATGCTATTTCCAAACCGACCACTAAGAAATAGGGCATGTAGAACCCTCTTCCTACTCCTGACAGACCATGGGAATCTATCTCAATGGACTACATATCGGGCCTCCTATCCACCAAGCAAGGAAATGACTGTTTTTTTGTGGTTGTTGATTGATTTTCTAAGATGGGGATTCTAGGTGCCTCCAATAAGAACATCACATTAGAGGCCACTGCTAAGCTCTTCTTTGAATGAGTATGGGTACATTTTGGAATCCCATAAACCATTGTCTCATATCAGGATAGTTGATTTCTCAGCACATTCTGGTCGAGCCTTTGGTCATTGTTGGACACCAAGCTCACCAAATCCACGACCTTCCACCCCCAAACAAATCACCAAACCAAGGTCGTAAATCAAATGATTGTGCATATCCTTCACATGTATAATTCAAATAACCCTTTCACATGGGATGAGATCCTTCCCTATTTCCAACATAGCTACAATCGATCCCTTCATATCTCAACCGACCACAACTCCTTTCAGGTGGGGTTGGGATTCCAACCATTAGGTCCCCTAGATGTTTCACTTCCCCTTGCGGTCACCTCGACGGACTCATCTCCTGCTCCAATTGAAGCTGACATAGCCACTCGGTTCATTGAGCGGATCCAGCACATCTGCCAATAGGTTCAGGATATCCTATAGAAGTCTAATGACAAGTACAACCAACACCATGATCAACATCAGGTGCCACATAAGTTTCAGGTGGGCGACAAATTTTAGTTGCAGTTGTAGAAAGAATGCCTTACAGGACCCCATCGGAAGCTTTTCCCACTCCATTATGGGCCACACACCATCACCAAGGCCATGTGGGATAATTATTTTGAGCTCAACATTCATCGTTTCCTTGGTCTTCACCCAGTTTTCAATGTGGATCTCCTTTACCCTTATTTTCCACCATTATTGGACACCTCAAATGTAGAATAACAACTGACACCAACATATCTCAAACCTGACTACATACAACAGGCATCTAGTGATCATATTGTGGACACACAGATCAAGGGCACTCGACAACAAAGGATCCAACTTTATTGAGTTATTAAAGCAAGGCAGCTCCTGCACTAAGGCAAGTGGCTTACTCGAGGCCAAATTCAGTAGAAATTTCCTCATCTGATGGGGGAAAATCAATGCAATGGAGACCATTGCTTCCTAGGGAGGGAGGATTGTGTTGGTTGTGGAGCCTGATTGTCTTCCTGATTCAGAGGTCCTTGATTTTAGCCGTGTTTATACTCCATGAAAACTTTACACCCCAGAAGTATGTACACTCTTGTAATTTCATTGTAAATCTAGACCATTCATTATAAGGTCGTAGATCTAATGGTAGAAATTATGTTAGGGTTTTTTTCCCTAGAAGGAAACCCTCTATTATGAGGGAAATGTATTGTGATTATGCATTATGGTGAGTATGGTATTCTAAGAGAGGATACTATGACAGAAAGAAGAGGAATTTACAATGGGTTTTGTTGTAGGTTGTATCCCTTCATTTGCTAGATAATAATAAATGAAGGACCTGGAAATTTCTCTGGTGGACGTAGCCCACACTAGGTGAACCACGTAAATCTGTGTCTCTATTGTATTGTGTATCTTTTGTGTTTTGTTTCTGCATTTGTTTTATTTTATTTCTCCATGGTCCTATTTTTCTAACAGATTGATAGAGGTGGATATCGATGGCCACCCACCTTTTCCAACTGGCTCAAAACTTTTTTTTGGCAATTTTGGCAATTTACTATTTTTCGCAGTTTTAACTTCCGGGGCCATTTTTAGGGCCTAAATGAAGTTTTTTCGGGATCCAGCTTATCAAGGATAGTGAAAGGCATTATTGATCCCCCAAAATGAATATACTTAATGATAACTTTCCAACGGGCTATCATACGCCTAAAACAGAGATCGTATGCAAAAGTTACGACCCCGGGAAGTTGATGTATTAACTTACCTAGACGGGGGCCCACATGACTTTTGACGCTTCAGCTCCTAGGGTTAGGTTTCTGGATTTCTAGGGTTTTTGGAATTCCTGTTTATTGTAAAAAGGCCTTCATAGCCTCAATGTAATGATCTTCTTACGAATGAACGAAGTCGTCACATCTCTTCTCAGAGATAAGCCGCCACCATTCTGACAAGCTTGTTTCCGCTGCATTTTTCACTTTCAACTTATTTCCTTATTGAATAGAAAACCATTTTTAATGTATCTCTATTATTTTGTGTTAAGAACATGTTAATAATCTGTAGTCATTTTGTTCTACTCATAAAATCCAGATCAAATTGATCTTATGGAAACAAGGAAAATACAATGATATGCAGAAAGATGGGAGTGAAAACCTAACTTATATGCAATAGTTGGAAAAAATGAATTTTACCAAGGGATGATGTAAACGTAACCAATCTCAATAAATCACCAAACCATAAGGACTAGTCCATCGGGATGACTGAAAGATAACTCAAAAGAGAACTCAAGTAGCCACCAAGCTAGTAAAAGTGAAAAAGCGGGCCAAATAAGGGAAAAAGGGCCAAAACATTCTAAAAATAGAGGTGGACAACTCACTTTTACCATTGCAACTTGAAAATTAACCAAAAAGTTAAAAAAAAAACCTTCGTCAAAAGAGCGAATTCTAGGAGCTACGGTGGATGAAAAACATTCCTACTTGAACCAAGTAAGTTTAAATTCCTCCCTCTTGCATTTTAATTCCATTAATTGCATTTAATTGTTAGTTTGGGAGGCGCGTGCCTTTGAGAAAAGGTCACGTCTACGTGTACACGGTTGTCCAAAGTCAATCCGCATATATACTCGGGTAGAGTAATAAACATCCCGAGTACATGCGCGACTGTGTAAACTACAACCCATGTACACCTCCTTTCAATTTGAAAAAAACAAAACACAAGAAACTAAACCCTCTCCACCTTTGTATGTGATAGGATGTATGTGCACTCAAGAGAGAGGGAACATGAGGAGCTGGATGTCTTTGTCAAGGAGGACCCTGTGGTGGTTTCTAGGCTAAAACAATGTGGCCTATGGAAAAAATTTCAGTGTCCATTCATGAGGGCACAACCGAGGTTGCTTAATTCCTTGGTAGAGTACTGTCATCTAGACATGGATACATTCATGTTAGAGGGTCAATCACTAACCCCAACCACAAGGGACATTTACTTCTTGACCAACCTCTCTAGGAGAGGAGAATCGGTTAACATGAGGACTTTTCCTCCAAGTTCGTACAACATAGAAGACTACAGTACAATGCACTCTGAGGCTAGTACTAAGAAAGTAAATTCTCATGTGCCAATTCATATTATTACCAGCCTCTTTCTGAGGGTTATTCTACTCATGATCATGAGGAATACTGGATCCCCAACACTCCACCAAGCCTCCCATGCACAGATGCACTATGTAGTTCAATTTTTAGAGGTGACCACCATATTTTTCTTTTGCGCAGTATTAAATTATTTTGGGGAAAATCCTGTACTCAAAAACTCAATAATGTCAGCAAAATATTCATCAACAATGTGTACTGAAAAAAATTCTGCATACAGGAAGTTGTCCTTGCTATAGCGAGAAAACCCCCCTATGGACTACACTAGGGTTCAACATGTAGGAATATATAACCGTCTAAAAGTCTCCTACCTTTCTAACTACCCCAAATATACCCCACATTCATACATGAAATAAAAAGTGAAAAGATTAGGTAACTTTACCTTTTACTCCATGTCCGGTGTCGATCCTCTCGTGTTCGATAACTCCACTGACTGCAAGCATCCTCCCAAGGCTGACCTGCATTCAAAAATAGATAAACAGGAAACTACAAACATGAATCTCATATATAAATCATGGGTTAGATGTTAGAATAAAGCATAAATCAAATGAAGACATATGACACATCATATTTCAGGACAGGAAAAGTATTTATTTTATTGATATCACAATGTTTACTTACAATAAAGGTCGACAACTGCTCCATGAACCTGGTCCGGGATCCTCTTCACCAAGCTCCAACTGCGCTTCCACATATCTTTATCTTCTCACACTTCTTCTAGGGAAATGGCATAGGCTTATGATGGACAAAAAAGGCAAGAATGGGAAATTCTGATGCAAATCTCATAAAATGGCTACAATTATTTGGGGCAAGGAGGGGATGCAAAATGGGCAGAGTTTCACTGTTCTTATTCCTAGATTAAGAATGAGACCCCAACACCTCCTTTTATATGACAAAAGGATGGTTATTCGGTTGGGTGATGGGCTATATGCGGTGGATTAGTTGGGAAACTACCCAATATCCCGTAATCTCAACAAATTCCTTGCAAATTTTGTGAGTATACACAGGTTGTAATGGTGTAGCTAGCATATGTATGTGAGTTGTAGTGGTGCATCAAGCATGTGTACGTGGGAAGTAGTGGTGCAGGGCACGTAAATCTTCAAAAATAGTGTTTTTAAGAAGAGTTGCTTAGTGATGGCTTGGAAACATTTTCATGTAAGAGGGCCAAAGGCTAAGTATGCATGTATGGAGCAATTTAGGGTTATAAGAGTCCTCCAAGTTACTTGGTTCCACGCCATTAGTTATCCTGGACAAATTATCTGGCCTTGCATTCTATCTTCCAAGATTCGCCACAACTTCAAAATCAAACTCCTAAAACAGTAGTATCCATATGCATATTCTTCCCTGCAAAATTGGCTTATTGACTAAATATCTAAGAGAAGAATTATTTGTAAATATCTTAAAGTGTTGACCTAAAAAATAATGTCCGAATTTTTGCAATACATACACCATGGCCAACACTTCTCTTTTTTTTGTATTGTAGTTATGTTCTGAATCTGATAACTTCCTTCTTGCAAATGCTATAAGGTGATCTATATCACGTTCTCATGGTTGCATTAATACTGCTCCAAGTGCTATTGCATATGCATCCACATGCACATGAAATTCCTTTGACCAATATGGAAACACCAAAATTGGCACTATCACCATTTTCTCCTTCAATATATCCAAGCTTTGCTAGCATTCATCATTCCACTAATACTTAGTGTCCTTATTCACAATTTCTCCATCGGCATAGTAATCTATGCATATCCCCTTATAAACTTCCTTTGATACCCTGTATGACCAAGAGTGCCTTTTAAATGTCACACTGACTTAGGTGGTGGAAAGTTAACTATGACAACAATTTTGGCAGGATCAACTAGGAAATCCTGTTTACACACACTATGCCCTAATAGAATACCAAAAGGTGCACTAAAAATGCATCTCTTAATGTTCAATGAAATATGACATTGTCTACATCTGTCTAAAATCAATCTTAATACTTCCAAAAGATCCTTCAATA
The DNA here is from genome assembly GCA_009831015.1 of Picea engelmannii. Taxonomy (NCBI): domain Eukaryota; kingdom Viridiplantae; phylum Streptophyta; class Pinopsida; order Pinales; family Pinaceae; genus Picea; species Picea engelmannii. The sequence continues at coordinate 106,160 of ML787302.1, read as the reverse complement.
AGCTAAGCATTGTCCAATCATCCAAATAAACCTCCAAAAACTTATGAATAAAATCCTTAAAGGAAGCTACTATTACCCTTGAAAAAATTGTAGGTGCATTCTTCAACCCAAATGGAATCACTATATATTGATATGATCCTCATTTTGATGCAAATGTAGTCTTATGTCTATCTTTTGGTGTTATCCTAATCTGACTTTATCCTAAAAATCCATCTATAAATGAATAGGATTCTTGACCTCCTACATTATCCAAAACTTCATTTGCAAATGGGATAGGAAAAGAATCATGCAAACAAATATCATTAAGCTTTCTCAGAAATACATAGATCCTTATTACCCCTTGGTTCTTCTTCTATACTACCATAGGTATGGTCCATTTTGATTCTTCCACGGGTTCTCTGACACCACCCTCTAACATCTTATCAAATTCTTCCTTCACCTTCTGCTTATACATTGGATTCAACCTGTAATATCTATTTCTTATTGGTCTAGCATCTGACTTCAAAGGGATATTCTTCTCTCCAAGTTCTTTTGCAACTCCTTTCATCTATGAGAACGTCTCTAGAAATAGGTCACTATACTTGTGCAACAACTTTATGATTCTTTCTACTATTTGGTTTTCCCAATAATCCCTAATACTTGCAATATTTGGGTTTTCTGTTGTTCCAATGTTTACCTTCTTGATGTTAAGTGGTCCACCATAATCCTCAGAATCTAGTTTTGGACCTTATAATTCTCTCTATCCTTCAACCTCTATAATATTTATGTTGCACGGGTTTTCTTCTGTTGGGTCTTCTTCTTCTGCAACATGATAATAATATAGTAATTGTCTGCCTGTCTATATCTTTTGGTTCTGATTAGATGTCACAATTGTTGGATTACTGAGAGGGGGGGTGAATCAGTAATAGAAAAAATTAATCATTTTTAACCATATAATCCAAGTGTTATATCAATGAAGCATCATCATCCAATAACTCCAGAGTAAACAAGCAATGAACAAATGAACAATCATACACATACACAGTACACCAGTGTTTTACGTGAAAACCCAAATTGGGAGAAAACCATGGAATGATTTTTCTTATATGTCTTGAATAATTACATTCATTGGAAGCACCAACTTCCTTTGTTTTCCAGCTGCAACTAGAAGGAGGCTCCAACCCCCTAGTTTATCAGGCTACAACTTGAGGGAAGCTCCAATTCCCCAATTCTTTGGCTACAACCAAAATGAGGCTACAACCCCCTATGTTCTTCAGCTACAACCAGAAGGTGGCTACAACCACCTGTCCTTGCCCCATCCAACCACCCTGAAGTAGAAGTATAGTTATGGAACCACTGTCACACTATCACTGCGAGATATACTATTGTAAACCTGTACCAATAAATCTAAACCATGCATCAACCTATACCTCAACCTGTACCATAAACAAGTGCATCAACCATGCACCAACCTATACCAATCAGGTTTCAACTACTCTTCAACTATGACTCATCAATATGTACCAACATCATCAACTATACACATCATGTATGTGCCAACTCATCAACTACTTGTCTCAACCATCTGCTCAACATGTACCTCAACCAAAAACCCTCATCAATTTCATCATCCAAATCTGATTTGTAGCTATGTAATATACCTGGTGTATATGATCACATTATTTAAAACCTTCCTTAACTTTAACAACAAGAGACTAGCATTTTCATCAAACTTTTCTTTAGTCTCACATGCCTAGTTTTGGATTAGTCAACAACCCTAACTTGAAGTAATCATAACTTTGAAGTTGTAATGTATAAAGATATAAAACTTATACACAATATTCTTCAGTGTGTTTTATGCAATTACTCCAAGTGTAACTACTTGGAACCTCTCAGAAAAGGAGTTATAGAAAAAATGACATACCTTACTGAATTCTGGCTTATTCTAGAGAGCGACCTGATAGAGAATGCCCCACATGGAATATTTGTTGAATTTATCTAAAACTGTTACAAATCATACTAAAGACTTTACCCTAACCAACACATTTGGTCTAACTTAATTTGGATCTGTTATGAAGAAGTTATGGTGTTTTTACCCGAAACACTTGTTTCTTACTAGTTTCAAGACTAGCCACAAACCCTATTTTCCACGGAGTGTAAATCCAAAAATAAAATGACCTAGAAGCTGAAATTTTTACCACAGATACTTGGATTTTTTTCTCAATGGAATAGAAATTTCACGGTCTGAATCATTATATAAAAAACATTATAGAGAAAATGGTGATATGACCTGTAAATAACATACCTTAGAAAGCACCATCAAAAGAATTTATCCTTCCTTGCATTTCGGCCTTATTTTCTTCACCTTCCCTCAGAATTTCGGCTTACATATCCTTGGTTACCTCAGACACCTATAGATATTCAATATTCTCAAGTGTGTCTTAAATGAGAGAGCCTTGCCTCTTACTTATACTCTCCAAGTAGCTTCCTTAAAAACATCTTCTAGGTCATTTGGCCCCACTTTCCTTATTTTAGGGTTAACCCACTTCTAATTTCTCCATTCAATTTATTATTGAAATAATTTATTTTGTATTCAATTTGAATTATAATACACTCATTACTTCACTTTATTATTTTCCTTTTAAAATCTCTTAAACAACTTTGACTACTTTGACCTTTTGGGGCTTCTAGAGGACATATGAGGGTCCTCCAACTTCGCAAGGCCATAAATCTCAAATCGTGAGGTGTTATGTGACATTCCACATACCACCATAAATGACATGCCATGTAATATCCATATAGATTAGTATTATCTAAAAATATATCATAACTCATACCATTATCCATCAAACAAACTTGGGTCCATTACCCAAACCTGGGGTCTCCAACTTCTCATGGCCATAACTCTCTAACCGTGAGGAGTTATGTGACATTATACATACCAATGGAAATGGCATGACAAGATCTATCCATATAGGAGAGTTTCCCTAAAAAAATCATTGTCCTTAATCTCATTATTCCACAATTAACCATGGGTTCTCTTACTCTGCAAAGTGTTTTACCGTGAGGGCTTTCACCATAAGGGGACCACTTTGGAGTTCATCCATATTTACTTCTTATCAACCATGAAAAAACAATAATGAATCATTATTACATCAAACAATATTGGGTCCATTACCCAAACCTTTTTGCTACGGGGATTTGTTCAAGGGTTGACATCAATGACAACCAACCTTAATCAACAATATCCCCCTTTGGCATCGATGGAAACACTCTGATGCAATATTGAAATCATATCATTCATGTTCCCCCTAGAACCATGACTCTTTCCTCTACATATGATAAATATTTTCCCCCTGGAACCATGCCTCTGTCCTCTCCATATGATAAATCTTCTCCCCCTACAACCATGCCTCTGTCCTCTACATTTGATAAATATCTCTCCCTTTGTCATCAATGGCAAAGGTATATTTAAATATGGGGTTTCTCCCCGTGACTGAACTGTCCTCTTATGGTGCTTCCTCATGTACATGTAAGACATATAAGATAAGCATTCAAAAAGAATTCATTTTGGAGTAGAAATAAATCCATGACTTTGGCGAAGATATTCAAAGGCTTCTCATGGAAGTGGTTTTGTAAAGGTGTCTTCCACTTGTTCTTTTGTGCCCACATACTCAATTCTGATATTCTTTTCTGCAACCTGTTCCCATAGAAAGTGATACTTGATTGAAATGTGCTTCATTTTGGAGTGAATCACCGGGTTTTTTGAGAAACTAATGGGGCTTGTATTATCACAATATATTAGAATGGGCTCATCATACTCAACCTATATATCTATCAAAGTTTGTTTCATCCAAAGAACCTATGTACAACATCTTGTTGCTGCAATATACTCTGCCTCGACTGTAGATAGAGATGTTGATGATTGTTTCTTGCTCAACCATGATACTAAACACTCACCCAAGTAGAACGTTGCTCCATTGTTGCTTCATCGGTCATTAATACAACCTTCCCAATCTGTGTCTGTGTAGGAAATTAGTGATAGATCCTTTCCTTTTGGATACCATAGCCCAAACTCTTTTGTTCCTTTGAGATATCTAAAAATCCTCTTCGCTGCTAATACATGTGATTCCTTTGGTTCTTCTTGAAATCATGCCACCTGTCCAACTAATTGCATTACATCTGGTCTAGATCTTTTCACATACAATAGGCTGCCAATCATTGACCTGTATTTCCTTTGATCTGTAGACTTTGAATCATCATATTTGCTCAACTTGCAACTGGTTTGCATGGGAGTGACAACTAGTTTGCAATATTTCATGCTGAACCTCTTTGGCATTTCTCTGATATACTTGATTTGAGAAATAAAAATTCCTTGGTTGCTTTGATGTATCTGAAGTCCCAAAAAGAAAGATAGTTCTCCAAGTAGCGACATTTCAAATTCTTTCTGCATAACTTTTGCAAATGTCTGGCTTAACTTGTCATCATCACTACAAAAAATAATATCATCAACATAAACTTCAATTAATAAAATATTACCTTGACTTACCTTGATGTAGAGGTTGATGTCTGAACTTCCTTTTCTAAACCCTGCCTACTGCAGATACTTATCCAGTCTGGAGTAACATGCTCTAGGATTTTGTTTTAGACCATACAAGGCCTTGTTTAATTTAAACACATAATCTATGTTCTCTGACAACTGAAATCCTTCTAGTTGTTCGATGTAGAATTTTTCTTCAAGTTCCTCATTCAAAAAAGTTGATTTTACATCCATCTGATATACTTTAACATTTTTGGAGCATGCATAAGCTAAAAACAAATAGTTTGCTTCCATTCTAGAAACTAGGTAAAATGTCTCTTCGAAGTCGATTTCTTTAATCTGAGCATATCCTTTACATACCAATCTAGCTTTATTCCTTGTAACCTATTCATATTCATTCAATTTATTCCTGAAAATCCATTTTGTGCCAATCACATTCTTATTTTTTGTTCTTGGAACCAATTCCCAAGTGTCATTTTTCTCTATTTGATCCAATTCTTCATCCATGGCCTTATTCCAAAATTCACCCTTACTGGCTTCTTCAAAATAGTTTTGGTTCAATTGTAGATAAGAGTGGTAGGTGTGTTTTTTATGGTGAATGGATTCTTCTTCTAGTCTCAACTTCTACATCTTTGTTTCCAATAATCTGATTTGAAGGATGATTCTTCTGTACTCGTTTACTGGGTGTCTTTTGGAGACACTTGTTGAATTTTATCTTCTACTTTTGTCGGATTCTCTTCATCTTCCTCTTCTACTTCCTTTTCATATTTTGCTTCTTGTTCTAAGGGTTGTTTCATTGATTCATTTTCTTCCTTTGATTCTGGTCTGCCTGTTTCATCAATTGTTACATTGATGTTTCCCACAACTTTGTTCAATATTAGATTGTAACACTTGTATGTTTTCCTTGTACTTGAGTAACCAACAAGTACACATTTGTCCACATGAGAGTCAAACTTTCCCATTCTTCCATCTTCTCTTTTGATGTAGCATTTGCTTCCAAAAACTCTGAAGTGCTTCACATTTGTTGGCCTTCCTTTCCATAGCTCATAGGGAGTTTTGTCAGTTTTGATTCCAAGCATTACTCTATCTTGAATGTGAACTGATGTATGTACTACTTGTGTCCAAAAAATATATGTCAATTTGTAATCCATTAGCATTGTTTGGGTCATTTCCTGTGTAATTGTCATCCATTACGGTAATGTTCCTTTGTCTTTGAACCACTCTCTGAACCAATCTATGAATCCATGCTCTCTTCCACTATCATATATCTATCCAAACCGGCTATGTGTTCTTATGAATCCATATATGTCCATACTGTCAAAGACTCTACTTGCGCAACTGTCCATAATGCTAACCCATTGATCATTATACTATCAAACTATACTTCTGCTAACTAATTGCTATGAATCTGTCTTCTCAAACTCTGCAAGATGCTCAAAGGATGGTTCTTTGATCTATCACAGCTATCATATAGAATCCACATGTCTAATATTCATATTGCTTGGGAGTCTCTAAGCCGGATGGCTCAGAACAATTCTTTCTATGATGTGTATTCATCATCATCTTCATTGTTAGATTCATCATCATATTCATGGGTAGTTTCATTATCTCTTTGAGCTCTGACTTCTTTCTTTATGTCTATGGATTCATCTTTCACTATAATGCCTGAAACTACAATCTCTTGAACATGTTCCTTATTCACTTGCCCTTCCTTTCTTTCAATTATTTTCCAAACCTTTCTGTATCTAACATCTTTTTTTTTCTTTGTAGAATTTTCTTCATCTTGTTTTATTGCCAATCTTGTGATCTCTGGTACCTAGTCTTTGTTCACATGTTCTTCTTGTTTTCTTATCCATACTTTCTTATATCTGATATCAATATTCTCTTTCATGGAAGTATCGATCATGCTTCTACAATCACTAGCTATGTGTCCATAGTTATGACATTTCTAGCACTCAATGTCACGTGCAGCCACATAGGCACTTATTGCTTGAACATTTCTTTTATAATCCCTACAATCTGCAACCTTATGTCCAAAGTTAGTACAACAAAAACAATGACCATACAAATTTTTTGCATACTTGGGAGTGACTAATCTTCTTTTTGGCCTAGTCCTTCTAAATTTTTGTCTTGACTGATCATGATCATGATTGAAGCTTCTTTGTGGCTTGAACATGGATGGTCCCCTTGAATATGTGTCTTTAATAGTTTTCTTAGATTCTAGTTGACCATGATTACTTCCTTTGATTACTTCTGCATAACTCTTTCTATTTTCTTCATTCTTGTTTTCTAGCAACCTAGAGTGCTTCTCTTCATTCTGTATAACTGATGTGGATGTTTCTGTCTCTTCAACATTCATGTTGAGCTTGACGATTTTACTTCTCAATGTGACAACTTCTTCTTCAAGCCTCTCAACCTCTTCTTCTTTCTTCATTATCTGAGACTTCATGACTTCTTCTGTTCTTCTCGCTTCTTCAAGATGAATTTTTAATGTGATTATTTCTTCTTCAAGTCCTTTCTCTTCTTGACCAAAATTTGCCTCAAGCTAGTTTAGATCATTAGTTCTTTCCTTAAGATGACCTGTCAATATCTTCTCTCTCATTTCTACTTCTTCCTTCTGTGTTGCTATGTTGGTTTCTAAACACTGCTTTTGATATTCATGATTTTCTTTGATCTTTCTAGCTTCTTCTAGCTGAGTTATTAAGTTTGCGACGACCTGTGAACACTTTCCTTTTGTTTCATCAATTCTTTCTTGAGTGAATTGTTTTCTTCTCTTAGTTCATCTAAAGCAATAATCAATTCTTCTTCATAATTGTCTTCCTTTTCAATTATTTTTTCTATCTCATTTCCTTCATGGAATTCTATTTCAAGATGTCCACGTTTTTCACAATTAACACAAAACAACATACCTTTGTTGATTATGTACTCTTCATCTTTTGAATCTTCTTGACATGGTGAACATAATTCTTCTTGATTTGTATTTGCATCTTCTTTGACATTTTCTAAATCTATGATGGGTGAAGAATATATGTCATGTAACTTATCCCAAAGTTCTTTTGCTGATGAACATTTACCAACCTTTTCTCTTACCTGATTAGGTAATCCTTCCCATATGAAATCCATTGCTATTTTGTTATTTTTCCTCAATTCCTTCTTGGTTGCAGTGTTTGCCCTTTTTGAACTATCATATCCTGTAACAACTAATAGAAAAATATAATGTCCTTGTGCCTGTAAAAATACTTCTTTCCTTATGCTCCACATCTCATACTTAACACCATTCTGACCATTAAACATCGGTACTCCATTCTCATAATAATCCATGATCTCCTTCCAGTGGTTAAACTGTTTCCTTAAGGAACCGACTCGGATACCAATTGTTGCATTACTGAGAGGGGGGTGAATCAATAATAGGGCAATTTAATCCTTTTTAATAGTTATATCAAGGAATCATTATCATCCAATAACTGCAGAGTAAATAAGAAATGACGAATGAACAATCATACACATACACAATATACCAGTGTTTTACGTGGAAACCCAAATCAGGAGAAAACCATGGAATGATTTTTCTTATATGTCTTGAATAATTACATTCATTGGAAGCACTAACTTCCTTTGTTTTCCAGTTGCAACTAGAAAGAGGCTCCAACCCCCTAGTTTTTCAGGCTACAGCCTCAGGGAAGCTCCAATTCCCTAATTCTCTAGCTACAACCAGAAGGAGGCTACAACCCCCTATGTGGCTACAACTGGAAGGTGGCTACAACCACCTGTCCTTTCCTCGTCCAACCGACATGAAGTAGAACTATAATGATGGAACCATTGTCACACTATCACTGTGAGATATACTGTTGTAAACTTGTTCCAATAAATCTAAACCATGCATCAACCTATACCATAAACAAGTTCATCAACCATGAACCAACCTGTACCAAAAAACCTATACCAATCATGTGTCAACTACTCATCAAATATGACTCATCAATATGTACCAACATCATCAACTATACACATCATGTATGTGCCAACTCATCAACTACTTGTCTCAACCATGTACTCAACATGTTCCTCAACCAAAAACCCTCATCAATTTCATCATACAAATATGATTTGTAGCTTTGTAATAGAACTAGTGTATATGATCACATTCCTTCAAAACTTCCTTAACTTTAACAACAAGAGACTAGCATTTTCATCAAACTTTTCTTTAGTCTCACATCCCTAGTTTTGGATTAGTCAACAACCCTAACTTGAAGTAATCATAACTTTGAACATGTAATGTATAAAGATATGAAACAAATATACAATGTTCTTCAGTGTTTTTTGTGCAATTCCTCCAAGTTTCACTACTTGGAACCTCTCAGAAAAGGAGTTATAGCAAAAATGGCATACCTTGCTGAATTTTGTCTTATTCTAGAGAGCGACCTTATAGAGAGTGCCCCGCACGGAATATTTGTTCAATTGATATGAAATTGTTACACAACATACTAAAAACTATAACCTAATCAAGACATTTGGTATCACTGAATTTTTATCTTTTATGAAGAAGTTATGACATTTTTACCTAAAACACTTGTTTTTGACTAGTTTCAAGACGAGCCACAAACCTTATTTTCCACAAAGTGTAAATCCCAAAATAAAATGACCCACAAGCTGAATTTTTAACCTCGGATACTTGGATATGTTTTCTCATTGGAATAGTAATTTCACATTCTGAATCGTTATAGAAAAAAATTTATAGCGAAAATGGTGAGATGACCTATAAATAACATACCTTAGAAAACACCATCAAAAGAATTTATCCTTCCTTGCATTTCGGCCTTCTTTTCTTCAACTTCCCTCAGGATTTATGCTTAGATATCCTTGGTTACCTCAGAAACCTATAGATATTAAATATTCTCAAGTGTGTCTTAAATTATAGAGCCTTGCCTCTTATTTATACTCTCCAAGTAGCTTCCTTAAAAACATCTTCTAGGTCACTTGGCCCCACTTTCCTTATTTTAGGGTTAACCCACTTCTAATTTCTCCATTAAATTTATTATTGAAATAATTTATTTTGTACTCAATTTGAATTATAATACACTCATTACTTCACTTTATTATTTACCTTTTAAAATATCTTAATCCACTTTGACTACTTTGACCTTTTGGGGCTTCTAGAGGACATATGAGGGTCCTCCAACTTCACAAGGCCATAACTCTCAAACCGTGAGGAGTTATGTGACATTCCACATACCAAAAGAAATGGAATGACATGTACTATCCATATAGAGTATTATTATCTGAAAATATATCATAACTTGTACTATTATCCATCAAACAAACTTGGGTCCATTACCCAAACTTGGGGTCTCCAACTTTTCATGGCCATAACTTTCTAACTGTGAGGAGTTATGTGACGTTATACATACCACCGGAAATGGAATAAAAATCACTATCCATATAGGAGAGTTTACCTGACAAATTCACTATCCTTAATCTCATTAATCCATAATTAACCATGGGTTATCTTACTCCGTAAAGTGTCTTCCTGTGAGGGCTTTCACCATAAGGGGACCACTTTGGAGTTCATCCATATTTACTTCTTATCAACCATGAAAAAACAATAATGAGTCATATTTACATCAAACAATATTGGGTCCATCACCCAAACCTTTTTGCTACAAGGCTTTCTTCAAAGGTTGACATCAATAACAACCAACCTTAATCAACAACAATCTCCACTTATGGTTCTTCAAAAATATTGTCTCTTACCAACCTCAATGTTGTATATATTTCTGTATTATCATGCTCAAATGTAAATGTAATCACAAAATTACATTGCATCTCTTCCCAACTTGCATTTTATCTATGTTGTTCCAATTATGTGTACCAATTCCTTGGGATTCCTTCCAATGTGTGAAGAAAATGATGTGGCCACTTTTCTAGTGGTACTAATATCCAATGAGTTATACATATTTATACATGTTCTCTGGGTTTTTCCATTCCACCATACTTCTCCACACATATGTCCTCCTTTTTTGTGTCAAATCTAATGTGTAATAACCTCTTGCATTGATACCAGTTATTGATCTTGTCTTTTTGTGTACCCAACCATCGTACAGGTGGAGCTTTCAAAGCAATATCCAAAACTGATAACCTTTGATTTTCCACTATTTCTAATTCAAACGTCATTAAAAATTATTCTAAATCATTCTAACCATAAAAAGTGGGTGGTTCCCTTACCTTTGTACCAACCCATCTAATGCATGGGTCATCCTTGCGCATATTCGAGTGGATAACTCTTGCAATCATTGTTTCCAATTATCTAATCTTGTTTCAGAGTCTGAAGTGCACAAACTAATACTTCTCTAGGTAAACATACCATTTTTTGTTGGGTTCACATAATATTCTTCTCTCTTATTAGTTCTATACAACCAGTTTATGTCTTTTCTAATAAAATTTTATATCACAGGTTCCACATACCTTCCTCCTTCTGAAGGATCTAATGGAGCAATAACTTTGTATTCTCTTGATTCAAAGATCATATTTCTAGTCTTCATATTGATAATAGCCTATTAATCAAAATACCAATCCAATCCCAACAATGTTGGATATGGTGAAGTGTTATTTACTATGTCAATCACCTCAAATTCTTCCATTGTGCGCACTCCATATAGATCTACCAGTATTCCCTTCAATCTACTAATTGGTACCACTCTATGCTAATTTTCTAGCTTCAACTGAATAAGTGAAAATCCCAATGTAGGTTTTCCGATAGCTTCCCGCATCTTCTTAGGAAGAACACTTAATTTAGACCCTAAGTCTAGTATGATATCACCCATATTGAAATCTCCAATGCTTGAATTCAACCTGAATTCCCTACTTGTTCATCTCTTCTTACGAACCTGATTGCCTCTCTTTTGTTCTAGTTTCATTTCTTCTCTAGAATTGCACTTTTCTAACAGACTCTGTAATACTTGTAAAGAGATTTTGTCATTCAACAACTCCATACAAGACCCCAAAAAGTTTCCCAGATTACTTACTTGTTATGATGGTTGTTCTCTACTAGTCTGGTCAAACAAATGAGGCATGTCATACACTGATACATCATCTCTTGGATTTGTACCTAAAGTAGATACAATATTCTCCTTCACAATATCATGTCTTGCCTCTTTGAATGTCTCCTTCTCTTTGCATGCATCAAAATTTTGTTGGGGTATTTTATTCTTTCTGACCCACTAGTATTGGTCCTGATCTTTCTTTGTTGCATCTTCTCATGTCTTAGCTCCACCTCTAGTAACTATATTGATCTTCTTCACATCCTCTTCTCTGTTTTCCACAAAAATCCATTGGAAATTTTTCGTTGTTTTGGTTTCTTTTGTCCTGTATATTTACCATAAGTGTCAAATAGTCTTTTGTCTCATGGTCCGTTGTGTGACAATACATACATGTCACAGGTTGTTGTGGAAAATATCTTGCATAGTGTCCATTTTTCTCATAGTTATGAGAAACTATTGGTCTTCTACCTCCTCCAAATCCTCTTCCTCCACGACCTCCTCCTTTGTTACCTTGATTTTCTTCGTGCAATGTATTATATTGTGTTGCCTTATTGTACTGCAACTGCACATTATTACACTGTGGTTACACTGTACATTGTTGCACATTGTTATACTGCAGTGGTGCTCCAAAATGTTGCATGTTATTATACTACAGTTGCATTGAAAATTGTTGTGCATTATTATACTATGGTGTTGAACATGTTGTCCTATAATTAATTCATCCTACACCCTATAAGTATCTGATGTTCTCTCCTTCATTATCTGAAACACCACACACAGAGTGCACAACATAGTCTCACCCGATATGGATTATGGGTCATTGCATGACCCAAATGTCTGCAATCATGGAAGGGATGATGCTCATGGGATGTTAGACATACCTATCTACGTATACTTCAACATTCATCATAACACCATTCATATCAACTATTCATTTAACCTTTAACCTTCATCATGTCTAGTATAGTGCACACTGTAAACAGATTCATTAATTTACTTACTCATTAATCATAAATAATATAAAATCAACACATAAGAGAAACACACACAAAGACACCATGTTTTACCGTGGTTCACCCTCCCGGGCTACGTCCACAAAGATCTTCTGCTTCTTATTATTATTAATCAAAATATTTCATTGTGTGCATTACATCATAAGTTTAGTAATGGTGAGGTTGACTAGTGTCGCACCAAGATCCACACCTTGCGAATTGAACCTCAGTTATAATCCTTTTTATTCTCCATTAGCTCCTCAACCATTCAACCAAAATTGATGCTTTGACTCAAAATTGAACTCAACCTCACCAAAGTTAGATGATAGATGATCTCCTCAGATCTTATAGTGTCAATTTATACTACGGAAATGTGGGTTAAACCTATTACAATGATTACCAAGACCCTAATCCTAGTGGATTAGGCTTGTCCACATATCAATCTCCTGTGCACGGTTGGTCTTCAATCCAACCATTTCCTACCTTGACTCTTATTTTCTTCGTGCTTCTTTTCATTGATTATCGACGCATGTTGCTTCTTTGGTCCATTCCTTAGATACCTACCTCATTTGATGTGCTCTTCCTTATTCCTATAACTTTTATCCCAAAATAGCCTACTTCAACGTTATGTTTCCATCATCTAGCAAGCCTCCCTTCCTTATAATTCTCTAAGCAACATCCCCTTTTAGTCTAGAAAATCCTTTTCTAGAGCTTCCTTCTCATTTTGTGTGGCTATAGGGTGTCTCATCCCTATCTGAGTCATTGAAGGAAGATTACATAGGTTGAGTTTATGCTTGAGGATTCCTGGATGAACCTGGACAATTGGCTTCAAGATGGTTCCCAAGGCCGGACAAGGTTGTAAATTACCTTTTCCATTTGTTGGTAATAAAAGAGTTTGTTTTCCCCCATATTTTTCCTTCGATGTATGTTTATCTTTATGATTACTTTGAATATGAAATATAACATGCACATGCTTTTGATTGCATAACTACTTTCACCATAGCCCTTGTTTTGTATATATCTTGCAGGTTGATTCTAGTAGAAGATCAGGATCTCTTCGACAAATTGGAGTGAGGATCGACATAAAAAAGGAGAACAAGATGAACTTTATTTTCTCTTCTCTATCCCTACTTTATCATAGTTTAGGTAGTTATTTTCTTTAGTTTTCATGTTCTTGTCATCGAGGGGAGATTGTTATTTCTTTCACTTAGTCTTTCTCTATTGTGATCACAACCCAAGATCACAATGGAAAAATCCCATCAACAAAATTGGTGACTCCACTGGGGATTCTCCTAGCTTGGGTCGGTTGTAGGGTGGCTTGTTTGTTCTTTTCGATTTATGTGAGTTTTCCTACTTTCCAAGATTTGTTGTAAAGATTTATTATCTGGAAACTTTTCCATAAGTTTCTAGGAGTCTCCCTATTGAAAGTCCTTTTTATTTCTCCAATTTTATATAGTTATCTGCACTTTTATGTGATATTATTCGTGTATATCCATGCTTTCATTGTATATGACCCTCAAACATCCGTGAGTCTCAGTTCACACAGTCATGGACCTGTGTGCAATTTGTGAAAAAAAATATTTCTTCAATTTCTGGGAGATTTATGGGTTTCTCCAGTTTATCTGGGCTTCCTAAGTTTGTGATTACTTTGTATTACCGTGTCTAAGCTTGTGAAAATATTCAGGTTAGAAAATATCTTTCTCTTGGCTTCCCAACATTCTTGGATTATTTTTAGATTTCATTTTTAAGTCAAATTATTTTCATTTAAAAAAAAAAACCTCGCGTGTATTTTGCAGTTTCTTTTAGCATATTTTGTTAGTTTTCTTTGATAAAAAAAAACCTATTTTTTAGCTAGTTAAGTTTATGTCTTTCTCTGCATTGTTTGCATAATTATTTGAAAAATAAAAAGTTACTAGCATAGGATTGTCCATGCATTTTCTTGTTGAAACTCTTTTTCATTTGAAGAATTAGTGTAAAGTTTTATTTTCTAGTGTTCTTATAAGTTTCTTTTTTGCAAAAGTCTCAAACAACATCAGTTGCACCTCCATACCCCTTGAGTAAAAAAAACCACTAAAATGAGTGCTAATATTAAAACATACTATACTTTGTTTCTAGGGTTCACAAATAAGTTAGGGGTAGGGCTTTGGATTAGGATTGGAGAGATAACTGTCCAAGGACATTGAAAAAACATAGGATTCTGAGCTAGGGAGAGTCTCAAATCCAATTTTCATATAAGTATAGTTGGGATTCTCCTCTAATGAAGGAGCTAAACACAAGGTTGTGTGAAGGAGATTCGAGGAGATTGCCCCTCTGAAGCTTGACTAAGTATAGTGGATAGATTGTATATTGGAGGTTTCTCTAGTTCCTTTACCTCAATGAGAGGAGATGCTTTTGAAGCTTTGGGCTTTGTTACCCTGACCATACGTTCGATCCCAATTGTAAACTATACCCCTCGGATGTTGACTGTGAGTTGGTAACCTTAGTGACTTTTACTAGGGATCTCAGAGGTGACTGTGGGGGCTTTCTATGGTACCTAGAGTAGATTTTTATCACACTTTTAGTATTGTTGGAGGGTGCCCCACGAAGCATGGGTGCTTGCACCGGATAAGGATGGTTAATGGAGGTCAGGATAATTGCTTATAACTCCTTCATTTTTTGGTTCACGGGACTTAATCAACTTGTGCCTTCACCTGGAAGGTCCCTTTCCACTTTTTCATTTCTTTAGACTCAGTACTTCATCCACCTAGGATGAAGACATGGAAAAGTTGTTTTCTTGTGATGCTTCTATTGGGGATTTTTGTTGGAGTGTTTCTTTGTGTAGTTGGCCTTAGGTTGTTTTAGTGTCACTTATTTTGGATCATTGGTTCAGGGTGGTTGACCAACCACTCTGCTAGTTGGGAAGGACCCCTAATATTTCACTTGAAAGCATGGATATTCCTCTTATAAGTATTGGGTTTTTATACCATTGGTTCCCCAGATTCAGTGTGTGATAATTTTATGGACATGAACAATCTCCCAAGGGATGAACCTGTGCATAAGAATGATATGGCCAAATTTCTTGAGGATACCAACCAAGGGACCCCTTCCTAAGGGGATTATTTTTCTTTTCCTTTCTGTGGAAACGTTGGTGCCCCCTTGATGGCCACTTTGAACATTCCTGGGTTGAATGTAGGACTAATGGTTTGGTTGTGGACCACTCCAAAGCTCATGAATTATATTGATGTTTCTCAGATAATAACCATATGTCAGGGGCATCATATGGATTTTGATCCATCACCTTCTGCATCTAAAATGTTTACTTCTCCTCCTCCTCCCCCTTTTGGTGAAAGTCTTGCTACTAGTAACCAAAATTCTAAAAGGAATAGGAAGAGGAAGAGTAAAAAGAATATGTCACCAACATCTGCTAGTCATGTTGGAGACCTATCATGAGCCTATGCAAGTCATGCTAAGAGAAAACGACCAAACTTTTATAGTCACATAGAAAGAACAAGTCCAGTCACTACGAGTCATACTAGAAACAAGTCACCAACCTCTGCAAGTCATGTTGGTGATCATATACTAACCTTTGCGAGTCATGTTAGATATAGGTCAACAACCTTTGTGAGTCATGTTGGATTCATGTCACCATCCTCTATGATTCATGTTGGGAGAAAAATTCCATTTACTTCTATTCATATTGGCATTGGGTCACTGGCATTTGTGAGTCATGTCAGAGTCTTATCACCAACCTCTACTAGTCGCATTAGAAATGTGAAACCAACCTATTCTAGTCATGTTGAGAGAAACCCACTAGCCATTGCAAGTCATGTTGTGGGCACTAATACGGTTTATAAGCATAGACATACAAGATGTAAGCTCAAGTTCCCTTGTAACATTTTCAAAGGAGATCAACTTACTCAGTTGTTCCCTAGTATCTCCATGGTACAAGAAGTGTGGTCCTTGTCTAAAATCCCTTCTAGTTCTAAGTCATCTTTGGTTTCCCATCATTCTAATCACTCTTTGGTTGACAAAGTGGTCATTTCAATGCAATATTCAGTTGAAACCACTCTTGTTATGGGGGGTCATGCATCTCTTGACCATGTTGTCTTGCATCCTATTCAAATAGTGGTTGAGGAAGTAGTTGCATCAATGAAATATTCCTTCGATCCCACTCTTCTCTTGGAGAGTGACAAGTCTAAGCAAGTGGTCTCACTGATGCGATCTTCATTTGTTCCCACTTCTCTTTTAGGGAGTGATGGTTCTTTTGATTGTGTCCTTATCATTTCCAATTTAGTACCGTTTTAACAAGGGGGGATTCCACTCTCTTCAAATACACCCCCTCCAAGTCCTGGGATGGTTTCCATTGATTGGAATGATCTTATAGAGCCTCGTCTTCCTTCATATGCACCCTTCCAAATAATGGTTGGATTTAATACATTAGGCATTCGACAAAGTATTATAGATGAAGGATCCTCTACAAGTATTTTATCATCGTCAACTTGGTAATCTTTGTGTTCTCCCAAGCTTATGTCATCTACCAGTGAGTTGTTGGCTTTCGACAGAATACCTATAAAATGCCTGGGGATTCTTCCTCATTTTCCTATCATGTTAGGTGGGAAGATTGTGCTAGTCAAACTTTTAGTGGATCTGGGCCCTTTAGAATTTAATTTGATTCTTAGGCATGATTATGTGTATGCGTTGAATGTTGTGGTGTCTATGCTCTTTTGTGTGATGAATTTCCCTCAAAAGGGAAGCATTGTCACTATTGATCAGATTTCATTTGATAATCACCATCCTGGTTCGAATTAACCTCAATTTTCCCCTTTGTACATTCCCAGTGTTCTAGTAGACCCTTCTTTGCTATGATTGAATTATGTGGCATCTTATCCTTAGTGTTCAATTTCTCATGAGAAGGATACTTTACAGTTATGTTCACTTTATCAAGATAATTTCCCATCAATTGATTAGGGTTTTTATCCAATAGGGGCATGGAAGCCCTTTCTTCCCCCTATTGGCCCAAGAAATCTGGCATTTCCTCTTGAGTCTGATCTTGTTGTTTGTAAGACCTCCAGCCCTGGTATTTGTGAGTTCTCGAGCCCTAGTTTCATGGATGATGTGTTTCCTTCAGATAAGGCCATCCTTGAAGCTATGAATATGGATATTCGACCTCCTCCTGAATTGGAAGCTTTACTGGTCGGTTACCATCAAAAACCCTGGCTTGATCCTAGCAATGGGATCTTCCTAGAGAACTATTGTGCATAATCCATAAGGTTGTGCGGTCCTCTGTACATATTGTATTTTTAGGGTTTCTTGTTTTCAAGTTCTATATCTCTTAATACTTTTGTTTATCATAGGTTTCTATATTGGACTTATCAACTTCTACGTAAGTGTTTTTGGTCGTATATGTAATACTTTGGAGACATTTGTTTGGTATCTTTATGTTCCATATCGATCCATTCTTACAGGTAATGATCTTAAAAATGGCATATAGCTTATATTTTTCCCCTCCAAGCATTTTTGCATTATTCATTTCCTGTTTCATTTTTCGTTAGGGTCAACCCCACAAAGTTGTGACATGGAACCTTCTCTGTTATTTATAAGTGTCATAATTCATGTGGTATAGCCTACCTTCTATGGGTGTCCTAGTTTAGATCCCTTTGTATTATGGTGTTCACGCTACAAGGCGTTTTAGATTAGGGAGTCACGTTTAGCCCCGCCATGAGTTTGTGTTTGATCATGCTTATTTCTCACTCTTGTTCTGGCCATTACCCACGAGACTCCCTTCCTTATATGTTACCCACAACAACATTATGGAGTCCATAGTTAATCTCTTTTCAAACTCCTTAAAATTGAAAATATTGTTGATTGATCTTATTCCTTTTACACTCATTAAATGGTCCTAAAAGAATGTATGTTCATCACAATTTTACCCCTTTTATGTTAATAGACTAATTATGAAAAAGTTGTACTCTAGTTTGCAGACTAGAAGAGTTATCCTTGGTTTTTTTTTATACTTTTTCAGGATCAAGAGACTAAATTTACAAAAAACGACGAGGGAGTCCATAGTTAAGTTCTTTTCAGACTCCTTAAATATGAAAAGATGGTTGAGTATTCTTTTCTCTATCACACTCATTAAAAAGTTTTTGAAGAGACATCCTTTCGATATAAGTTTAACCCTTTTCTGGACGGACTGGCCCCACAATGACCAAAAGAGTTCTCCTTGGTACGATTTTATTATTTTTTGGGCCCTGGAAACTAAACTTACAAAAAATACCATTATGGAGTTTACTTCCCAAATTTGAGTCGTATGCATTTACATATTCATGGATTAATCTTTTAGGCCTAATGTTGGCTTCAACATGTTGTCGTTGAACCAATCGCCTATGCATTCCTATCAGTTCCTAGCCTTGCAATTTATGCCCTTGTGACTTGATACCTTATCCCTACAGGGAACATCCCCCGAGTGTCCTTATCCTACACATGCTTCCTTTCATTAAGCATAGGTATGTTCCTTGCGTTATGGAACTATCTTGCCTACCCATGACACTCTTTTCCTCCATTGTACAATAAGCATTCTTTTATTCTTTTTCAGGATTCTATAACATGAAAAAAGACAAAAAATCAATAAACCAAAAATAATTGGAAAAAATCTATCTCTTTTATTGGTAGTAGTCTTTTCGCCCTTGAACAAACAACAATCTTGAGTAAGTATCTCATCATTTTAGGTTTAGTATGGATTTAGGAGAATTTTTCTCGTTTTGAGTTTTTTATCCCCTCGTTGGTTATTCTTCCAACTATATGGAGAATTATTTCATGCCTATTGTCTCACAAATGTATCCCAATTTATAGTCATGCTTCCCAAGTCACATAATGTGTCATGCTTATGTTCAAGGGAAAGTTTTCAAACTGTGTCGACCATTATGCAGTTATCCTTTGACCTTGCAAGTAGGCCTTTCTAAGTCAAGTCTCATCATCACGAGTATCAATCTCTTCATCCAATCTCTTCCAAATATTTGTCCTTCCTCCACCCATCATGTTGGATGATGGAGGATGCCTTAATTCCTTCCTTCCAATAGGTTCCCCCCCATCGAATTTGACACATCTTGCTCTGGGAGAGGGATCTAGAGTTATGTTTAGTACCCTGGGGCTTGTAGTCATAAGTGGGAGGTTCCCTCACTATTGATAGTGGGAATACCTCAATTTCCCCTACTCAATAGTTTCTACCAGGATATCGACTCCAACTCATTCATTCACACTTGTTAGATAGTACCATGGTACCTTGACTCCCAATATCATTATTGATGGGTTGTCTCATGTTTGTTAACAATATACCTCAATGAATGGTAATAAAACGATGTCTCGTTGTGTTCGAATTTGAATCATCTATGCACATGGTGTAGAATTGTACCACGACGGATCATTGTGAATAATTCGAGTGATGTGCGAGCACCACCTCTTTTTTTCTCCTTCCCGAATCATATGGTGCCACCTCACAGACATTGGTACTTGAAGATGATCAATTTGTTCATTCTCTTGGTTCCATATATCCTTTTTTCTTCATCTTGAGACATATCTCCACTGTGTATCTATTCATGGCTATGATCTACTTTGATATGGATCCATTGTGTATTCTACATGGCCATGATTGCTACTTCATATTTATCACATGGATACATTGTGTATTGTTTGTGGCCATGGAATATATCTATATTTTACATATTCCATGGATCCATAGTGTACTTGCTTTACTGGTCGTGCTTACATTTCTCCTGAGCAAGGCTATGCCTGAATTGGGAAACAAAACTCTTGCTTGATGTTTGTTGACGATTATTGTTTTTGGATCCATTTTTTGGGAAACTCCATGGATACTTCAATGTATCCTCTCCTCTCAAAGTTCATAATGTATTTCGGCCATAATTTTTCCCTTATGACCTCACACATTAGGGGACATATGTTATATCACAAAATGTTACACCTATGCATTTGTGCCATGTCCCAACACTTTCTCAATGCTTGTTATACTTTTCCCCAAAATACCTCTCAAAAATCATTTAAAAACATGCACTAAGAGCATATATGTGGTTTTTCTTAGTGAAACATGTGAACATCCACAACTTTCCTCACTACAACCCACATATGCCCTCAAATTTGGTGAAAAATAAAATAATCTCATGTTTTTGAGTATGTTTTTTCAGTTGGGATCGTTTCCCAATGACCCTTTCCCATACATAATAGAATTCAACTCTCCAAACCTCTTTGGGAAGATATAAAACAACCATGGAGGGCTAAGGAGAGTAAAAATTCCCTTGGTGCAAAGTTACGCTGCCAACATCTAGCAAGCCTCCCTTTCCTCTAATTCTTTAAGCAACATCCCCTTTTAGTCTAGAAACTCCTTTTCCAGAGGTTCCTTCTCATTTTATGTGGCTATAAGGTGTCTCCTTATCCCTATCTGAGTCATTGAAGGAGGATTAAATCGTTTGAGTTGATCCTTGAGGATTCTCGGAGGAACCTAGACAGTTGGCTTCAAGACGGTGCTTAAGGTTGGACAAGGTTGTAACTTACCTTTTCCAATTGTTGATAATATAAGAGTTTGTTTTACGCCAGATTTTTCCTCCAATGTATTTTTATCTTTATGTTTAATTTGATTATGAAATATAACATTCACATTTTTTTGATTGCATAACTACTTTTGCCGTAACCCTTGTTTTGTATTTATATTTCAAGATGATTCTAGCAGAAGATCAGGAGTTCTTCAACGAATTGGAGCAGGGATCAACATCAAATGGGAGAACAAGGTGCACTTTCTTTTCTCCTCTCTATCCCTACTTTCTCCTAGTTTAGATGGTTAATTTATTTATCTTTCGTGTGCTTGTCACTAAGGGGAGATTATTATCTCTTTCACTTAGTCTTTCTCTATTGTGATCACGACCCATGATTATAGGGGGAAAATCTCGTCAACAGTTATATGGTGATATATTGGAAATATTAACACATAAGAATGTGTATCTATATTTAATTACATATAACATAACAAAATAGAATTCATGAATATGTTTATGTAAAATGATATATTTTTGGTAATTTGTTTTTTAAATTTAACTGGATTGAATATTTTGAAACTCATCTAATATTAATATTAAATGCACATAAACCAAAAAATAGAATTCATAAACATATTTCTAAAAAATGATGTACCTCATTGGTAATCATTAATAAGTAATATCAATAATAAGATATAGGATAATAAAGACAAAGTTAACCTTGAAAGTTGTGCAAATCTTGTTCACACAATTGTTAGGTAATTAAATTTGTCTTTGTTAAATTTAACTATATTGCATCTTTTGTAACTCATACAATATATATATATATATATATATATATATATATATATATATATTGCAAAAGGAATAGAAAATGAAAATATATTTGGTATCAATGTTTCTATTCTTTTCTATTTCTAAGCTTTTATTTTCACCATCTTCTTATGTACCTTTTATTGCAAATTGATATTTTCAACATTCATGTGTTTGTGTGTTATCATTTTGTACCAAAGATTTCTAAAATTCATTTTGCACTTTCTATAGCGTAATATGAGGGAGATGTGTAATTCCTTGTGTCTAACATGGAGTTAACAGATGGCATTAAAAAATATTAATAACAAAAATATTAGTGTCGACCATAAATAAAATATTTCGATCCTCACCTTTAGTAAAATAATTTCATATCAAATTTATAGAGATATATATAAATTAATTGAAAGTAAAAAAATTATTATTTCATCTATATGTGCGTTCTTGTAGCACACCCGCTACTAACCCCATAAATTGTTTATGATACCCATTAACTAAATGCATGCATCAAGGATTTAATATGCATCTAACATAATTTTTAAAAACATGAACGCAATCTATCTAGCATGCATGAAAACAACATTAATTCTCTAGTCTATCTACAACATTAATTCACTAGTCTATCTAGCATGCGCAAGCACATTAATTCACTCAAAGAAAAGAGTATAATGAACAACAATTAACACCCATAATTAAAAATAGAGAACAAAGATAAAACACTTATCTTTGTAAGAAAATATGCAACAAGTTATAGAGGACAAACATTCCATTTGATTTGTTGCTCCAATTCTCAATAGAAAATGACCCCTAAGCTAGGGCTATGGATTAACAAGAGAGAGTATCTCATAAAGGTTGTATATTGTCCACTCACAACAAGATAATTCCTACAACCCTTCCAATCCACCTACTCTCTTTCCCCTCAACTTTCACAACCGAAGGAATGGGATCCGCTTATCTACCACATAGTCCCTCAAGCTATTCCACTTCACTCTAGGGATCTAGCACAAGTTGGCTAGGAAATTTCTCCTACTAGGGACTTAGGAAGTTACAAATACAACATGATTTCTAAGAGCAATAAACTTACTTTCTCTATGTAATTTTTCACATAAATATCACTCTACAAACCTAATAGCCTTCTTCTACCTGCATTTATAGCTCCAAAAAACTACCCACAAAACCCAATATGGCTCCCTTCAAGCTCAGGTCCAACACACTCATTAGACTCTTGATGTCCAAAAAATTGATTATAAAAAATGCCTACAATACCCATTCAAATTTCCTTTTACCCATACATATTGACTCTCATATTCCCCAATGTTGATTTTTTTCAGCCCATGCTCTCAACAACTATGTGAGGTGACTTTTCAAACCAACCCTTCTGTTGATTAAGGTTGGTTGTCATTGATGTCAACCCTTGAAGAAAGCCCCGCAGCACAAAGGTTTGGGTAATGGACCCAAGATTGTTTTATGTAAATATGACTCATTATTGTTTTTTCATGGTTGATAAGAAGCAAATATGGATGATAAGACGCTTTGCGGAGTAAGAGAACCCATGATTAATTGTGGAATAATGAGATGAAGGACAATGAATTTGTCAGGGAAACTATCCTATATGAATAGTTCCTGTCATTCCATTTCCAGTGGTATGTAGAACGTCACATAACTCCTCACGGTTACAGAGTTATGACCATGTGAAGTTGGAGAACCCAGGTTTGGGTAATGGACCCAAGTTTGTTTCATGGATAACAGTATGATTTTTGCTATATTTTAAGTTAATACTATTCTATATGGATAGTACATGTCATTCCATTTTTGGTGGTATATGTAATGTCACATAACTCCTCACGGTTTGAGAGTTACGGCCTTACGAAGTTGGAGGACCCTCATATGTCATCTAGAAGCCCCAAAAGGTCAAAGTAGTCAAAGTGGTTTAAGAGATTTTAAAAGGTAAATAATAAAGTCAAGTGATGAGTGTATTATAATTCAAAGTGAATACAAAATAAATTATTTCAATAATAAATTTAATGGAGAAATTAGAAGTGGGTTGACCCTAAAATAAGGAAAGTGGGCCAAGTGACCTAGAAGATGTTTTTAAGGAAGCTACTTGGAGAGTATAAATAAGAGGCAAGGCTCTCTCATTTTAATCACACTTGAGAATTTTGAATATCTATAGGTGTCTGAGGTAACCAAGGATATATAAGATGAATTTTTGAGGGAAGGTGAAGAAACTAAGGCCAAAATGCAAGGATTGATAAATTCTTTTGATGGTGCTTTCTAAGGTATGTTATTTACAGGTCATCTCACCATTTTCGCTATAACATTTTTTATATAATGATTCATACCATGAAATTTCTATTCCATTGAGAAAACATACCCAAGTATCTGTGGTAAAAAATTCATCTTGTGGGTCATTGTATTTTTGGAGTTACACTCCATGGAAAATAGGGTTTGTGGCTAGTCCTGAAACTAGTCAAAAACATGTGTTTCGGGTAAAAACGTCATAACGCCTTCATAAAAGATCCAAATTTAGTGGGAAAAAATGTGTTGGTTAGATTATATGCTTTAGTATGTTGTGTAATAGTTTCATATCAATTCAACTAATATTTTGTGCAGGGAATGCTCTACAAGGTATATCTCTAGAATAAGCCAGAATTCAACAAGGTATGTCATTTTTGCTATAACTTCTTTTTTGAGAGGTTCCAAGTAGTAAAACCCGAAGGAATTGCATAAAACACACTGAAGAACATTGTATATCAGTTTCATATCTTTATACATTACAGGTTCAAAGTTATGATTACTTCAAATTAGGGTTGTTGACTAATCCAAAACTAGTCTTAGACTAAATAAACATTTGATGAAAATGCTAGTCTGTTGTTGTTAAATTTAAGGAAGGTTTGCAGGTATGTGATAATATACACCAGTTCTATTACAAAGTTACAAATCATATTTGGATGATGAAATTGATGAGGGCTTTTGGTTGAGGTACAAGTTGGGTACATGGTTGAGACAAGTAGTTGATGAGTTGGCACATACATGAGGTGTATAGTTGATGA
>ML787302.1:39723-50204 GCA_009831015.1 Picea engelmannii | reverse complement strand
GTTGATTGGTACAGGTTTACAGTGATATATCTCACAGTAATAGTGTCACAGTGGTTCCATCATTCTACTTCTACTTCAGGGTGGTTGGATGGGGCAATGATAGGTGGTTGTATCCACCTTCTGGTTGTAGCCGGAGAACATAGGGGGTTGTAGCCTCCTTCTACTTGTAGCTAGAGAATTGGGGAGTTGGAGCTTCCCTCAGGTTGTAGCCTGAGAAACTAGGGGGTTGGAGCCTCCTGCCAATTGCAGCTGGAAAACAAAGGAAGTTGGTGCTTCCAATGAATGTAATTATTCAAGACATATAAGAAAAATCATTCTATGGTTTTCTCCCGATATGGGTTTCCACGTAAAACACTGGTGTGTTGTTTATGTGTGTGATTGTTTATTTCTTACTGCTCATTATTGGATAATAATTATACATTGATATAACATTTGAAGAAAAAGGTTTATAATTATGTTATTACTGATTCACGCCCCTCTGAGTAATCCAACACCTCTTACATGTATTCCATGATTGGGGATTTGAGCCTTTGATACAATCAAAAGGAAAATAGAGGGTTAATGCAAAATAATAATTTTAGGAAACTAGCATGGGGTTAATAGACATGGGTAATTCCCCTTAAATCCACTTATGCCCCATGACTTGTTGGGCCCATGTCCATATATCTTATTTACATTATACATCTAAACCAGGGATTAAAAATAGGGATGTTATATTTCTACTTCTGAATATGAGGTAGATGTGTAATTCCTTCAATGCTTAACATTAAGACATTTCAATGCCCGTGTTAAATATAAAAAAAAAATAATATCAACTTTAT
Source organism: Picea engelmannii (assembly GCA_009831015.1). Classification (NCBI taxonomy): domain Eukaryota; kingdom Viridiplantae; phylum Streptophyta; class Pinopsida; order Pinales; family Pinaceae; genus Picea; species Picea engelmannii. The sequence goes on along the minus strand of ML787302.1, from coordinate 49,383 downwards.
ATATATATGAAAGGAAACATGAAAGGGAGAGTAGATATTATTACACAAACCAAAAATGTGTTATAATATCTACTCTCCCTTTCATGTTTTCTCTCATGGTATCACAACGAGATTGGGATTGACTCCCATAAGGAAGGGCCTAGGGAAATGGAAACATGTGAGAGTAATTTAATGTAGAAGTAGATTAGTGTAGGAGGGTAGATGGTTTATTTAGAAGTGATCACTACAGTTTGTCTATGAGAGTGGAATATCAGATTGTTTGTAGCTTCTTGTGCATTCATTTTGTGGAATACGTGGAGTTTTGTGCTTGTTGTTATCCTAAGTTGAGATTCCAATTAGGGATGTGATGGTGGTTGTTGGAATGGGAATCCAAGCTGTGAATTTGATCGAGGATTGGGACATCTTGTCACAAGAAAAGAGAACATAGAGAGATCGATGCCCAAGAGAGCGAGCCAATGTGATATTTCTCTGATACCATATTAGGAAATGGGAGAGGGAGAGTAGAGATTATTCTTACACACAAAAATTGTGTCTGAGCACTCTATTGAACAAAGAAATAGAGTACAAATAAATACATGAATATTGTCTCAATATAGAAAATTACCTTGATCCACCCGTTGAGGAAATATCTCACCCTCACACCAAACTAGGAAGCATCTAGTTGGAGAGAATCTCTCAATTCCAACTAGATCCAACCACTTCCCAAACCACTTCCAAAAGACCAGGAGCACACACTCTTTACTTAGAAACCAAATCTACCCAATAATGAACATTAATAATATTGATCACAAATGTGATCACACCAAAGACAAGTAGGGATTTGCATATCCCAACTATATATATATATATATATATATATATATATATATATATATATATATATATAATTGAAAGAAAACAAATTAGTATGGTTAAAACATTTTAATGGTATGTTTCTCAATATGACCTAGATGTCTAATTCTTTATTTCCATGATTTGACTCATGACATTTAAAAAAAATTAATAATAATAAAAAATTAGATGTTGGAAGTGGATGTGTGATTTCTTGAATGCTCAATATGGAGATGACATATGGAATTTAAAAAAATATTAATAATAAAATAATGTTTCAATGTGAGCCATAATTAAAACATTTCAATGTCCATGTTAAGTAAAATATTTTTAGTATCAACTTTGTGTGTGTGTGTGTGTGTGTGTGTGTGTGTCTGTGTGCGTGCGTGATCAAGCTAATGATGGTCTCTCATGACATGTTAGTGTCAATGCAAACCTTGAAAAACAAAAATCTGTTATTCATAGACATTGTGAATAGTTATGTGTTAAGTAAAATATTTTTAATATCAACTTTATATATATATATATATATATATATATATATATGGGTATGTGGAAGCTATTGATGGTCTCTCATGACGTGTTAGTGGCAATGCAAACCTAGAAAACAACAATTTGTTACCTTCGAGGGATTATTCAAGGTAGGTTTACAATGAATTTGAATATGGTGTAAGGCGATGAAACATGGGAAATTGAATTAGCTTTCTGAATATACAACTTGTATTTATAGATATTTTTATAACAAAATATAAGGTATATGTTTTTGTTCGTGTAAGTGTTCACTACATTAACAATGGAATTTCATTCCAAAAACTTGTATACTTGTAGATAACCTATTTTTCTTGTGCCATGTATTTTTTGGAAATTTGTAATATTATATATATATTAAATTATCAAATTCAAAATATGACTGAAATTACAAAGATCTTAGGTATCAATCTCCTCTAGTGCCGCATATAACTCATTCGAGAAATGGTTAAGCTGAGAAAAAGTTATAGCATAAATAAGAGAGATATGTATTCTAGGATTTTGATATATGTGAAGACAAAAATAGATTAAAAATAGTAAACAATATTATTATTTTTTTAAAATTATATATTTGAAATCTGCATAGTCGACTCTATCTATGTCGATAGTTTCAACAATAACTTAGTTCTTTATCCCATAGAAAAATAACTTCAAAGACATAGATATAGAGTGGTATTCACAAAAATGGAGGATTTTATCAATTTGCAGATCGAACCACTAGGATTGTCATCCTGAACCTAAATCACAGCCAACTAAGTCAGCATACACCTTATCAATCCCATTCAAAAAAATTTAAATTCCAAAGAATGTGTGTGCATTCTTAGGAGTGGGAACATTCTCTAGGAGTGCATACATGCTCTAGGAGCATGCACGAGCACCTAAAATTCATTCCTCTCTCCCTCTTGTTTGTATGATTATTTTCAAGGTAGAGTTAGAGGTTTTTCAAGAGTTTCCAAAGCCATGCCTTGGTCTTGGGAAGACCAATTCATTCCTAATTGAGTCAGTATGTGTGTGTTTTCAAAGAGTTTGTCTCATGAATTTTTTCAAAGGTCTTTGGGTCATTGTTCAAATAAACTTCAAATTGCATGTTAAAAATAGTCAAGTCATAAGTCTAGGTGGAATGTCTTTTGTGGATGTCATGGATCATAATGACATATTCTGAGAGTTAGAGGGTAATGAAAGGTCATAATCTCATTTTTACTAGCTTTCAAAGTAGTTTTGTACTTAAACCTACAAAAATTACTCATGTTGTGCAAACTCCTTGGCGCTACTCAGGATGTCATATCATTCCTAAAATGGTCCAATCACTTTCAAAACTGAATTTTCTTAGCATTTGTATGTCTTTTCCCACCCATTTTCATTGCAAACTATCTCTACCATTGATCAGATCTTTTCCTTCAAGCAAATCCAACATTTCCACCTGCTATGCAAACCTACCCAGCTTGTTAATCAAACCCCTATCTGCACGCTATGCATCCCCTGTTTTCACTGCACAAAGGTTGAAATATTGTTTTTTTGTTTATCAAGTGTCATGCGCCCATATACTTGCAATCTAAACTTGTTCATCATATTATTGAGTCCATTGACACAATTCAGCAAACCCTAACCCTGTTGTCCACTGTGTAGAGTGCCTTATCAGATTTTTTATCCTTTGAAACTCCCTGCTCTTATCAGTATTAGTCTTCATCTTGAATCCATAGCATGGCCACTCAAGAGAAAATTAAATATAAAAGAGGAGGCACTATGTTGAGGTGTGAGCCACGGAGTTTGGAGTTGGTGAATTATGATCCTGCATTTAGGGTTTCATTTGAGAAATTTGGTTGCATGAGGTTTTACAAGAAGATCCGAGGATATAATGCATAGGTAAAAAATGAATTTCCCCTCAATTGCAATGGATTTCAGACGAGGATTGTAGATATCAATTTCCAGGTATCAGAGGAGACAATGGCTATTGTAACTAACATTCCAATCCAGGGGGAGAAGTCGTTTAGATTCATCTGAAAAATGATGTTTTAGATTCAAGCAATTTGAACATTGTTTTTCTTTCTTAACTCATTAGAATTCATCTTTTATGGTTCTCTGAATGTTGTTATGTGTTTTCCTCCTTCTTCCATCCTACAAAAACAAATTAAAAAATGAAATATCATCACCTACCTAGCCTTTTCTTCCTTGAGAGATCTACCTATCGGACACTGTTTTCATTTTATTTAAAATATTGACTCCATTTCCAAACATGTTCCTTTCCTTCTTGCCAGTAAAACTTATAAACATATATTTCAAAACCTATCCATTGATCCTCGAAAAAATCTATCTTTTAGATACCAAGTGACAATAGATATCCCTCTCTAAATTGAAAAGGCTAGTTTTCAATTCTAAAGTAGTTTTGTGGCTACCTTTGTGAGTTACCTCCTCGGCCAAGTAATTTACATAGTACTAACATTGTGGCATCGTTGTCGAGGAACAAAAAGTGAAAATTTTATTTAGGAAAGAACAACTAAATTTTTAGATTTGATTCCTAAGAGTAACAAAGAATCAAACATAGTATTGGCTAAAAACATTTACCCTGGAGACTTCATGTTTTAAGATCAACAGAAAAAAGTAATTTTATTGAGAAATCCTAGCTCCAAAAAAGATTTACAATAGGAGAAATCCAGAACTAGAACCTATAGCATATGCGACTGATCCTGAGAAACTCTTACATAAAAGAAAAGAAAAGGCATGTGATTTAGGTATTGTTCTGGACATAAATTTGTCAATGCCTAAGGAAGGAGTAAACATCGTTGATGATCTTGATTTTGATATAAAATTTGAGCATACTTTGTTTAGATCTAGAGATCAAAATCTAACTTGAACGAAATTATGTTTGATGAGAACAAGTTTCAATCTTTTATCTATGTTCTTCGCATTCAAGCTATAGTGATTCCCAGTCAAATTATTCAACCAATATAGAATCCTCCTAGAACCATGGCAGCAAAATATGCTCCCCTTGTCTTACCTACACAATTGCATGATCTACCTCAAAATTATAATAAGAAAATCAAATGATATGATGTAGAAGAGAACATTTATTCTTAGAGACATTTAGATTGGTTTAATGATTTTTTTGGCCTTGAGGAAGTAGATGATGAAACATAAAAGTGAGATTTTTTGCACAAAGTATCTTAGGTGAGGTCAAAAAATGGTTTAAGGCTCTTCCAATAGAAAGTATCCCTAATTTTGCATCCTTTGAGGCAACCTTCCTTTCAATATGGGGAGACAAGAAGAATCCTCTCTGACTGTTGACTTACTATAATAACATAAAAATATCACCCAGTGAAACAGTTCAAGAGTTTTCAACCAGATTCATGAGGGTTTATAATTCAATTCCCGCTGAAGTAAAATTCCCTCCTAGAGTTTCCCAACTTCGCTATGCTGACTCCTTTGACAATGATTTTTCCCTGCTGCTAAGGGAAAGGAGATCTACTACACTAGATGACATGATGAATGATGCAATTGAAGTAGAATTAAATCTAATGGTAGCAGGAAAGATTAAATATAATCCTGAAAATGATATGAAAAAAGTTCAAGGAGAAGCTCAAACCTCAACTTTCCAGTCATCGGATGCCAAATTTGATCTAATGGTAAAAACTATGGAAAGGTTGGTGGAAAATTTGTCTTTAGATAATAAAATGACCTTTAGAGATCAAGCTGAACTTCAACACAGGAATCCAAATTTTAGAAGGTTACATGTTCCACAGATCAAACAAAGAGACCAAAGGAATCAAGGTGATCAAAAACTCAAACCCCCCTTCCAAAATAACTATGTTGATGAAAACTTTGAAGAATTTTTTGAAGATAACATACAATGTTGTGATGATACTGAAATAGATGTATTCCTAAATAAAGAAGAACATGATCAATTTATGGATGAAAATGATAATTTTATGCAATAATGATGATATGTTGTCAATGGAAACAAAAGAATATAAGAAGGGGTATCAAAATTCCTTCATGCAGTTTCAGAAGCAGTACAATCTCAGAAATAAAAATGTTCCTGCAAACCCTCTGAAACTAAATCCTACAAGGGAGCCTCAAGTTAATTTACCTTCTTCAAGTTAGCCTAAGAAAGACAGTTATGTAAAGGATGCATTGGAGAAAGGAAAAAATAAAGAAGAGCAAAGACAAAAAGAGATGCAGATCATCAAAAAGAGATGTAGTCATCAAAGAGATAGAAAAAACGCAATCTCCTTTCAATTTTGAAAGTGAGATGGAAAAAATCAAAATTTATGTTCCTTTCAATGAATTGATAAGGAATGTTGAATATGGAAGCCAAATCAACAAAATTTTGAAAATGGAAGAAGCCTTTGATACTTTGAATGTGAAATATGACCATCCTACAATCTTATCTGGTCCTTGGGTGGAAGAAAGTGGTGATGATGGTGATGTGCCTCCATTATATGCCATCCTTAAAGTTCATGATATGACCTTACACAATGCAATGCTAGATTCAGGAGCATCTCATAATTTGATGCCAAAGTTAATCATGGATGAACTAGATTTGGACATCACTAGAACTTACAAAGATTTGTTCTCTTTTGATTCAAGGAAGGTAAAGTGTTTTGGATTAATCAAAGACCTGGTTGTGTCTCTATCTCAAATCCCATCAAAAAATTTGTTCATGGATGTAGTTGTTGCTGACATCCCTACAAAATTTAGCATGTTGTTGTCAAGGTCATGGGTTGCAAAGTTGAAAGGTACTCTAGAGATGGATATGTCCTATGAAACTATACCATTTTTTGGCCAGGAAAAGAGACTACACATGGAAGTATTGCTGAAATACATGGTGAGTAGCAAAAGAAAACCAAATACTCATTTTATTTATGATGTTGACACTAAGGTTGGTTCTTCAATTTTTTATTATGACATGTGCTTTGAATAAGAGGATCCAAATATTGTTGAAATCCCTTTGAAAGATGAGATAGATCATCAAGAAGGGAAGATTTCAGATCAGGAAAGCAATGAGGATGAAGAAATGTGGAATATGAATTTTGATGGAGATGCTAGTGAGGGAGTTGGAGTAGGAGTTTGGATAATTCCTCCTAAAACAGGTTCAAATCTTTTCTCTTACAATTTTTCTTTTGACTGTACAAATAATATGGCTGAGTATGAGGCATTGATTTTGGGTTTAAACACATTGAAAGATTTGGGGGAAAAAATAATAGTTGTACATGGAGATTTTGAGCTTGTCATAAATCAACTTAAGGACATCTATCAATATAAACATCCTAGGATGAGGGAATACCAAAACATAGTTCTTTATATACTTGAAAATTTCATAGAATATAATCTCTCAATGATTCCAAGAGGGCAAAATTTGATTGTTGATGCATTAGCCACTTCATCATTTGTTTTCAAGATCTCTATCTTTCATAACAAAAAATATGAGATTTAATTCAAGCACATACCAGCAGTACCTAACAATATCAAGTATTAGTAGATTTTTTAGGATGACAAAGTGGAAACATTTCTCGAAATGGCTGATGAGTTTCCCAACATAAACATTGATGATGGAAATTATTGTGATCAGGAAGAAGATCCAGACATGTTTTCAAATGATGACTATTTCCAAAATCAAATTGTTGGTAGAGACATTTTTCAACTTAAAAATAATATCATCCCTAAGGGCTTGGTTCCAATGGAAAATCTTTTTGAAAATAATGATGTAGAAAGAACCTTAAGGTCATTGAAAATGATGAAGAAATAGAGGATTGTAACATTGGGATTTGGGAAGATCCTAAAATCATCAAAATATCCAAGACAATCAGTCCAGAAATCAAGGAGAGATATATCATCTTAATGAAGGAATTCCCAAATGTTTTTTCTTGGAGCTATGAATATTTGAAGGTTTATGACACAAAGGTTATTCTGCATGTAATTCTAATAAAAAATGATCAAAAAGATTTCAAACAAAAATTGAGAAGGATTAATCCTTTACTACTGCCATTAATTGAGAAAGAGGTTAGAAAATTGTTTGATGCTAAGATTATAGTGTTTTTGAGATTCTCTAAATGGTTGGATAACTTAGTTCATGTTAGAAAGAAAAGTGGTGAAATAAGGTTGTGTGTATAGTTTGAAAATATGAATAGGTTTTCCCTCTAAGATAACTATCCTCTTCCCAATATGGATTACGTTCTACAGAAAGTGGTTGGATCACAGAAAATGTCAATGCTTAATGGATTTTCTGAATACAACCAAATCATGGTGCATCCTGATGATCAAGAGAAGACAACCTTCACAACACCTTGAGGTACGTTCATGTATGTCAAAATGCCTTTTGGGCTCATGAATGCGGGGGAAACATTGCAAAGGGATATGGATATAGCTTTTGCTGATGAAAAATATACGTTCATTGTCATTTATTTAGATGATATTATTGTGTTTTTAGATTCTGATGATGAGCATTTAAAACATTTGAAAAGGGTTTTTCATAAATGTAGGAGGTTTGGCATTTCATTAAATCCCAAGAAATCCAATTTTGGAATGCAAGAGGGTAAACTACTTGGTCATATCATCTCAAAAGAAGGAATAAAGATATATCTGAGCAGGGTTGTTGCCATTCTGAAAATTATACTCCCAGGAGAAAAAGAGAGGTACAATCCTTTCTTGGAAGGGTAAAATTTATGAGGAGGTTTATCCCTAATCTAGAAGAAATCAAAAAGTTCATTACCAGCATGCTCAGGAAAGGTAGTGAGATAAAGTGGAATCCAGAAGCTAGAAAATATTTTTAATATATAAAGGTAGCATTGACCAAAGCACAAGTACTAGCTAGTCCAGACTATGCAAAGGATTTCATCTTATTCTCTTTTGCATCAAAGCACACTATTGTTGGGGTTTTGTTGAAGAAAGATGAGTAGAATTTTGAAAGGCCCATAGCCTATTAAAACATAAATTTAAGATATTCCCAATTGAAATATGACATCATGGAGAAGAAAGCATATGCATTGTTAAAAGCCCTTAAAGAATTCAAAATTTATATTTTGCATTCTCACATAGTTTGTTATGTGTCAATCAATGTTGTGAAAGATATATTGACTCAGTTGGATCCTAAAGGAAGAGAAGGCAAATTGATTGTTGTTTTTCTAGAATATTATCTAGAGATAAATCCTACAAAGCTAATAAAAGGCCAAGGGCTTGCCAAACTGATGACATGGTCAAATTATGATGTTTTGGGGATAAATTTTATTGCAGACCTGTCTGAAAATTCAAAAGAAGAAACAATGCCACATGTATCCCAGAAATTTCTTGAATCTCCATGGTATGTTGACATTATATATGTGTTGATAAATTTACAAGCTCCGCGTGAACTAAGCAAAAACAAATCTAGGTTTTTGAAATTAAAAGCAACAAAGTTTTGTATTCTTGATGATTGTCTATATTGGAAGGATCTAGGGAGAATTTTGTTGAGTTTCTTATTGGAATAAGAGGTAAAATAGGATAACAAAGAATTCCATAAGGGTGACTGTGGAGGGCACCATTATTGGAAAAACATAGTGCATAAGATACTAAGAGCAGTGTTTTATTGACCCAACATTTTATCTGATGTGTACATGGAGGTGTCAAGCTATCGTGAATGTCATATTTTTTATGGCAAAAGGAAATTGTTTCCCTTGCCTTTAAAACCAGTTTATGTTGAAGCATCGTTTAGGGAATGGGGCCTTTATTTTATAGGAGATATTCATCCACCACATTCAAATAAACGTGTGGATATTGACAGCTACAAACTATTTAACCAAATGGATTGAAGCAGTCCCAACAAAGAAAGGTACTGATGTTGTCATTATCCAATTTCTGGATAGTAACAATATGTCTAGGTTTGGCTTCCTAGTCAAAATAATAACTGATAATGCAACAAAATTCAAGTCTAAGAGAATGGAAAAGTTTTGAAGTGATTAAAACATAAACCTTGGTCATTCCAAAACCTATTACCCACAGGTTAATGGATTAGATGAGTGATCCAACAAGAGTATAACAAGAATTATCAAAAGGTTGTTACAGGAAAAAAAAAAGGCTTGGCACAAGAAAATTGTTTATGCACTGTGGGCTGAAAGGATCACTACCAAGAGGTGTTAGAGATATTTCTTGTAGGGGGGGTTTGATCGCAAAAGAATGGGTTAAAACCCACTTGTCCTAAGTTTGATGTGCCAATGCGCCCATGATTAAATGAAATCCAACTCTGGACGACAAGGATCACAGCGCCTAGATCAATGGCGCATATTGGATTCTGGACCCCCCTTGCCTTTCTACCTTTAAGCGGGGGGGGGG
>ML787302.1:3181-22788 GCA_009831015.1 Picea engelmannii | reverse complement strand
CTTCCCCTCTCCCCCTCTCACACTCTCTTTCTTATTCTCTCCACACCCCCCCTCCCTACATCACAAGGAAATAAATGGCATTGACCTAGACATGTCAATACATAGACTAGACATAGAAATACCTAGATATGGAAAGACCTAGACCATGATATAGACCTGTACAATGACCATGACATATACCTAGACCATGACCTATACCATGCAATAGAGATAGAGAAGTATTTATACCATGACCTAGACCCCCCTATTTCCATCTAATACTAGGCATGACCTATACTCAACCCTTAACCCCCTCTGCACTCAATTCCTAAGTGCATTATGAATATACCTCTTGTTAAAGGCCTCACGCCCTTGCACCCACATTACCCACATCTTGGTTCTCTAACCATTTCTCTATGCTTGAAAACAATTTCAATCCTAACCCCTTAGTTCCTAGTTGTCCCCATACCCCTATACATCTTTATTCATAAAGAAGTTTCATCTATAATAAATGATATATCCATTTCATAAAGAGAGCACATGTGCTCTTAGCCTTGTATTTATTGTCCATTTATTCCTCGGAGGAATGAACACACATTCCTAGAATGCACACGCAATATAGCACACACATTCTTGTTGGGAATTTTTTTGTGTTAAGCATACTCCACTACCTCATCTATCTCAAGCCCAAAAAATATTTCTCGACATCTACACAAAAAAATAGTGCACATAGAGAAGTTTTTTCTTATTTTAGTATTGTTGTTTGATTCATAGAGAGTTTTGTGCTATTGCAAGACCATTGTGGGAAGAATTGGAAGAGAAATTTGTCCAAATGGAATTGGAATTGTTGTTTGTGTCTTCTTGTCACTTCTTGGAATTGGAAGACAAATTTGTCCAATTGGAATTGTTTTTTTTGTCTTCTTGGAATTGGAAGAAAAATTTGTCCATTGGAATTGTTAGTTGTGTAATACCAAGACAAATTTATCCAATTGGAATTGGAATGGTTAGTCTTCTTCTTGTGTAATACCAAAAAAAAATTGTTGTATTCTTGTCATGTTTGGGTGTATGGAAGCCAATTTTTCTCTTCAAACATGGGGAACTGATGGATTTGAGAAAGAAAGTCCTCAAGAAAAGAGAAACTGATCGAAAAGGTAGAAGAAGAAAGAGAAAAAAGAAAAATCGTGTATTTCAAAGCGTAGGCTTTTAGAAGAGACCAGTCCAATTTATAGTGGAATAGATGTTGTTGTTGTTTCTCCTCCATCACAAAAATAAAAGCATAGGATTTCAGTAGAGACCAATCCATCCAATATCTCATCAAGAAATCTTGTTGTAGATGACCAGATGATGGAGGATTTTCTTGGAGCTAGTTATACAATGGATTAAATTAGAGAGGCAACTGGTGTACAACATTGTGGTGAAGAAGTTATGTTGGTGCAACCTCTTGTTGGACAGTCAAACGTTCTAGAAACTAGTCAATCCCATGTCCACTCACCTCCCAGATTTGATCCACTGGTGATTGAACGGGCAATAACTGCAACATTGTTAACTCCAAAGAAGGGAAGTCAAGAGTGCCAGAATATGGGTTCATTTTCCATACCTTTATTGAGCATTGTGCGAAGAATAACTCCTAAATGAATTCAATTCGATGAAAGTGGTCTAGAATCACTTGAAGGTAAGTTACCTAACCATACTATTCATTATAATTCTTATAAAATCATTAAAGAATATTTTGAACCAAAACCCGATGCTCCTAAATGTCAATTATTTTTTCCTTTGTTAAAATCTAGAAGTTTGACTGCTTTTAGGAGAATTTTAGGCATTAAAATAGTCAAAAGTTAACAAAAAAGTCATCATATTGTTAGAAACCTTGTAGATGTTTTTCAAAAAAATGTTAATAAATCTTGTTCTAAAGACCGCAATGTAGCCCGACATGTCTTGACACAATCAATTATTAGCAAGATCACAAGAAAACATCATTTTCTACAACAAACCCCGCACCTCATGAAATGAAATGTCAAAAACATTAAAAATTATTCTCATAGATGAGATATCCTTGACACAGGTGGAACAACATATTTGTGGGCCTCCATAGGTAGGCTACCTTGTTTTGACATGAAGTTAATTGGATCAGTTAAGGGACTAGTACAAGATTTCTGGCATGAGAACACTAGGCCTTCTTCCAACTAAAAAGATGTAATAAATTTGAGAACGAGATATAGGGACCGTGAACCCCATATTAAACACTTTCTTGACATTACACAGACATAATTGTATGAGAGATTCAAGAAAATACATAGTGCACTTAACTTGGGCCAAAGATCTTTCCATAAATGCAAACCTTGGTATGTTCGAATAAACACAATTCATAACACATGTTGTTGTAGATATCACATTTAGTATGTTTATTATTATCTCTCTCTCTCTCTCACACACACACACACACACATATATATATATTGTTTTTCATAACACCCTTTTGCAGGAATGCTCAGTTATATTGTCGTCGTCGTCACCTAGAGACTTTATTCACAACATCTTTTGTACGAGACTAGAGGGTTTTACATTTTATCAAAAAACTTCCTTAGATGGGATATGCCCCATGTGTAGTGGAATGACATTACTGAGAAAGTGTATCCATGTAAGAGATGAGAATGAATTAGGGAGGAAGGAGGTTTCCTTGCAAAGATTTAAATATGTCTCATATGATATTTATGGAGGAAAATAAAGAAAAAAGATACAATTGGTGACTTCCCAAGTAGGAGTATGTGACTTCATGAAGGAATTCGTTGAAAATAAACGATATTATGTTCAACATGTTCATGCAGCTCGATGGCAGAATGAGCATTTTAGAATATGCAAAGATACATTTCCTGTTGAAATTATGTTATTAGTGGTTGATTTTGCAGAGAACTACACCCTTCAATTGTAAAATGACAATTCAATCCAATATTATCACTCAGAGAAGGTCAACATAATGGTCCATATCACATACAAACATGGGTCGGATAGTAACGAAGAAAACATAGTTATATTGAAGGAGTTCCACTTCTACATAAGTGATGGTCGGTGCTATGACTTAGCCTATGCACACCATTTCTTTCAGTTGTTTTGCAGTCACCTTAAGTAGAAAAAAATAAAAATTGATCAACATTGGATTTGGTCAGATGGTTGCGTAGGCCAGTTAAAAAATGATCATGTATTTCAATGGTTGTGTATGTTGCACAAAAAACTCAAGGTACCACACATTTGTAACTATTTTGAGTCTGGGCATGGGAAAGGGGAGAATGATGGAGCAGGTGCATGCATACAAATAGTGTTACGTAGGAAGGAAATGAAGTTCACAACTACTTCCCTCATTATAGATTTGAAATCTATTGTTGAATGGTTTTCTTCAGTAATGAGAGAGGGAACATGATGCAAACCCCCCTCTAGGGGTTGCACGACCTCCCAGTCTAGGATCATTTAGTATTTTGAGTAGTATCGACTCTTTGGTTCCCCGTTGGAATCCCAATGCAAATTCTCACAGGTCCCTCCTTCTCCAAAGTGTAGGTTCCATCAACCCTCGTGACTCTCTTCTTGGCTTCTTTGAAGAAAATTGACGATGACGCTAGTTCTCTATGCTAGGCCCCTTTGATCATATGACCTCAGGCTATGTCATGGGGATAAACCCTAAAAAGTGTTTCGAGCTTTGGGCTTCGTCCTTTCCACAATAGCCAACTCTTGTGTCCCTGAACTCCAAATAGACAAACACAAATTATGAGAGGATCAATGGTCCTCATTACTCCTTTAGATCAACGGTTGTGATCTATTCAGACTCTGATATTCGAGAGTCTCACCTCTCTACTCTCCCCTTTCTTTCGGAGCGCTACTTCTCTGAATCATGCGGATCTCCTCCATGCATCCCTTCTAGATCCAATGGTATGGATTCACTCTACCCTTCGTGACTTCACGAATTTTTTTCTTTTAACTTGGCAAATATTTCAGAGTTCTAACTCCCTGATCTCCTGATATTTTTCCACTTTTCCTTCCCTGATGATGGGCGAATTTTCTTACCTTTGGGAATTTGGAAATTCTTTACTCCTTGTGTAGTCTTAACACTTATTTGCCTGAGACTTGGATTGTTCTCGACCTCTTTCACTCCTTGCATAATTATGTGCGCTACGATGCTAGTTCTTATGAGCTTTTTCTCGGCTCAAACCTTGAAGGTTCTCGGCTCTTCTGCATCCTCTAACGATCTTATGGTGCCCTCCTGGAAACTTGATGCTCCTCTTCCTAAGATTATGAGATGAACCCACTTTGTCTTTGGCACTCTCCTTGTGCTTAATTAATCCATCAAATGGATTCTCTCGACACTTATCCAAGTGTTGGCCTGGTGCACCCCTTGCATAGGTATTCCTTTGGTTTTTCTGAATTCCTTCAGGTTTCCTAAGGAAAAACCTTTGCCCCGCTAAATGCAAACTTGCAGAGCTTCTCCCCCTCATATTTTTCAACAACTATGGGATTTTCTCAAGTCCTCAATACTCCAGAATGTATTGGTTCTATGTGCGCTCGCACCTACTCAATTCCCTCCAGACAGAGTTTTACAGAGTAGTCAACAACTATGTGCTACGCTTCCTCTTGTGCATACTTTCCTCCAAGGTATTCAACAATCTCAAATTTCTCCCTTGAGTCTATGAATTATTCTGGTGTGCTCTCCTGGCACATTCTCCTCTAAATCGAAAGTGTTCAGACATGCACTCCTTGAGTTGGCTCATAGAGTTTCAACACTCTGTTGTGCACTCCTTGCACTTAGAAAAAAGAACCAGAACTAATTCAGAAAACTCACAGATATAGGATTCTATCTGTATCCCTGCAGATGAATCCTAACATACACATCTACAACATAAACAAACATAAACATAAGTGACATTCATCAATAACATCCATCACACAGGAAATCACAAAAAGTGGAATATGTTATTTTCTATTAACAACAGAATGTCAATTAAAATGTATGAGTATGGACTGCACCTGAGTCTCGGCTCTCAACAACCTCTCCTCTTGGCATACAATGGTTTTCAATTGATTTCCAACAACCTCTACTGGGAATACAATACAAACATTTATACAAGAGGGGATTGACAATATTTACTTCCAAGCTACGCTAGTGGTGTCTAATCACCATTCAAAATGCATGACTAATGAGGCAGATTACAATGAGTGGAAATCTTATCTGAATTAGATACATATCCCTCCTACCATTAACCACTTAAGGTGAACTTATCTACAACTTGTGAAAAAACAAAACTTGGCTCTTCCATCTTGACAACATTAATTTCCTTAATTACAATTTAAACTTTGAAGGAAAAATGAGAGGGTGGAGCCTCTCCTTCCTTTAATGCGTATCGACGTGCTAAATAGTTGGCCCATGTTGAGGTGGAGCGATGCTCCTGCATCATACTCCACTGGTACGAAAATTCATGAGCTCCTGCTCTTGATATCCCTAGCTCTGTTGAAATCCTCCTAGATCCCAAACTTTCTCCTGGAGCTATCCTCTTGCTCCTCTTCTTTGTTGCTTCTTCTTTTGCATCTTCCCTGCTACTCGTACAACTTCTCCTCTATTCAGCTTCCCTCTGTTGACAACTTTTTCTTTTGACTTCACCATCAACCTCCTTATATCCTCCATGATCTCTTCCAAATGCTCTCCTAGTTGTTTCTCCTCATGCAGTCTACTTAGATGCAACTCCTCGTGTTGTTCTAAGGGTAGATCATCCTGATATCCCATGTGGTTTTCATCCCCTATGACGTTGACTAGCCACTCTGTTGCAGACTCCAATTCCACAAGCTTCTTTCTAAAATGTTGATCAACTATCTCCTCTGATAGACTAACTACTGTCAATTCTTCGGTTGGTTCCATTCTAGCTCCCTCTAGTTTCTCCTCATACTGGCATGTCTTCTTTGGCATGGCTATCTCCTAGAAGCCACCTTCTAGTTCCAGACTATCCAACCAATCCTCCATCATCTTCAACTCCATATCCCACTGAGTGAGGGATTCAAATGGTTTCTCCTCCTTTATTGTTGGGACAGACTCTAGTATATTCTCCTTCTCCTCGATGATAGTCTCAGCTTGATGTCCTTTTTCTGCTACCTCTGCAACAAATATGCTAGCTTCTCCTTGACTGCTTGGTAGGGATATCTAGATTCCCCCAATGATCATAATTCTCCCTTGATCTTTCTCTGTGATGGAAGTATTTAAATTCTCATGATCTTCATTCACGTAGCTTGCAGTTCCACATGAATCTTCATATGGGTGAGGCATTTCTTTCACCTTCTTCCCATTTGTCAATACCCCTTGCTAACATGAACTCTCAACTGAGCTAATTTCTTCTCCCTTGCCCACCTAGAAAACTAGGATGTCTCTTATGCCCTCCTAGTAGTTTATGAGATAAAATGATCCCTTCTCATTTCCCACCTAGCAATATTCGAGACCTATGCCAAATTTGTTTCCCTCATCACTGATATTTTCAGCATGTCTCAGCCATGTTTTTAACACTTTTTGTTGCCTTCTGGCCAACAACTTTCAAACATGCCAGCTGGTTATCCTTTTTAAAGGCCACTCGTATCTGTAGCGTGTCTCTGTCTCCTATTGCATATTCAATGCTATCTTCTCCATCTCTTCTAGGATTTCACTAATCTCCTTATCCATTTCCTCTTTACTTTTCTGTGAGAAACATTCTCTCTGACCATGCTTATGGAATTAAGCATCCATATTTATCACATGCATCCCCTCTGGTTGTTTACTATCTATTGCACACCTTGTAAAAGTCCCTACATAGCATCGCACTCTATCTCCTTGCCCATAGAAATCAATTTTGTGGCTATGATACCATTTGATGCAACAACCCCCCCTATGGGGGGGTTCTATGACCTCCCATTCTAGGATCATTCAGTATTTTGATTCAGATTGACTCTTCAGTTTCCTGTTGGAATCCCAATACAAATTCTCACAGGTCCCTCTTTCTCCAAAGTGCGGGTTCCATCAACCCCCGCAACTCTCTTCTTGGCTTCTTTGAAGAAAATTTATGGAGACACTAATTCTCTATGCTAGGCCCCTTTGATCATATGACCTTGGGCTATGTCCTAGGGATAAACCGTAAAAACCGCTTCAGGCTTTGGGCTTCAACATTTCTGCAATAGCCAACTCCTATGTCCCCGAACTCTGAATCGACGAACATAAATGATTCAAGGATAAACGATTGTGATCTATTCAGTCTTCGACCTTCGGGAGTCTCACCTCTCTACTCTCCCCTTTCTTCTGGAGAGTTACTCCTTCAAATCGTGTGTATCTCATCCATGTGTCCCTTCCAGATCCAACGGTCTGGATTCACTCTGCCCTTCGTGACTTCACAAAGTTTTCTCTTTTCCCTTGGAAAATATTACAGAGTTCTAACTCTCGAATATCCTGATATTTCACCACCTGTCCTTCCCTGACTATGGGTGACTTTTCTTACCTTTGGGACTTCAGCAAGTCCTTACTCCTCGTGCAGGATTAACACTTATATTTCTGAGACTTGGACTATTCTTGGCCTCTTTCACTCCTTGCAGAATTCTATACGCTACGGTGCTAGTTCTTCTAAACTTTTTCTCGGCTCAAACCGTGAATTTTCTCGGCTCTTCTATGTCCCCTAAGGATCTTCTAGTGCCCTCCTAGGAAATCAATGTTCATCTTCCTGAGCTTGTGAGATAAACCCACTTCATCTTTGGTGCTCTCCTTGTGCTTAATTAAGACATCAGACGGCTTCTCTCAACACTTATCCAAGTTTTGGCCTGGTGCACTCCTTGCATAGGTATTCCTTTTGTTTTCTTGAATTCCTTCAGGTTTCCCAAGGTAACTCCTTTGCCCCGCTCAATTCACACTTATAGAGCTCATCCCCCTTAGAGTTTTCAGCAACTCTGGGATTTTCTCAATTCCCAAATACTTCAAAATGTGTTGGTTTTGTGTGCGCTCGTACCTACTCAATGCCCTCTAGACAAGGTTTTACAGAGTATTCAACAACTCTGTGCTATGCTTCCTCCTATGCAGACTTTCCTCCAAGGTATTAAGAAACCTTGAAGTTTACCCTTGAGTCTGTGAATTATTCTAGTGCTCCCTCCTGGCACATTCTCCTCTGACTCGAAAGAGTTCAGACACACACTCCTTACATTGGCTCACAAAGTTTCAACACTCTGTCGTGTACTCCTTGCACTTATCCAAAAGAACCGGAAGTAATTCAGCAAACTCAGAGATAGAGGATTCTATCTCTATCCCTGTGGATGAATCCTAACATACACATCTATAGATTAAACAAACATAAACATAAGTGACATTCATCAATAACATCCACAACATAGTAAATCACAAACAATGGAATATGTTAGTTTCTATTAATGACATAATGTCAATTACAATGTATGAGTCTGGATTGCAACTGAGTCTCATCTCTCAACAACCTCTTCTCTTGGTCTACAATGGTTTTCAATTGATTTCCAATAGCCTCTATTGGGCATACAATACAAACATTTATATAAGAGGGGCTCGACGAGCTTTCCCTCAAAGCTATGATAGTGGTGTCTAATCACCATTCAAAATGCCTGACTAGTGAGGAAGATTACAATGAGTGGAAATCTGATCCGAATCGGATACAGATCCCTCCTACTATCGGCCACTTAAGGCGACCTTATCTACAACTTGTGTGAAATCACAACTTGGATCTTCCAGCCTGACAACATTAATTTCCTTAATTACAATTTAAACTTCAAAGGAAAAATGACAGGGTGTCTCGTCTCCCTTCCTTGAATGCGTACGAACGTGCTAAACAGTTGGCGCATGTAGAGGTGGAGCGATGCTCCTACATCAGAACAAGAACCCATGAAGACCAATCACACCAAAAATGACATGTACATAGATATATTTGGGAGTTGGTTGATGTAGATTGGTCATAGTGGTATGAATGCAAAAAAATCCAGGGAAATCGTGGATTCCATTCATTTAGAACATCAGAAAATGAAATAGTTGAAATATGGATGAGAAAACTCTCTTGATTATATGGTCCATGTAGTAGTAATGAATGGGATGATTGTGAATCAAAATAATGGGTTGATGGATGGGATCGTGTATCACTCCCCATTTTTCAATGTATAACTATGGAATTATCCCAGTTGAAGGAGGAACAATCAAGTATTTCAGTTGATTATGATCATGTCTCGGATCTCATATTGTCAGGTTCATTGAAACCTTCTATTAAATTTTGAATAACTAGCATCTGTGTTTTATGCTTTGGTTATTTAGTGGACTCACATGTTGGCACTGCATTTTTTGCAGGGAACATATACACAATGGTTGTGCTAAGAGATAATGAATGGGGCACTAATTATTGGTTGGCATGTTTCTTAGAGGGAAAGCATACCCTCATGCGATCAGTAACAAACTTTGAAGGAATTAAATTTATGATTGAGTTGATGGTTATTAAAGGAGAATATCTTACATAGGATGAAACAACATGGAAGAAAGTTGGTTATGTATTTCAATATTATAAACCAGGTCAATTCATATACCACTTTACGAAGTTGTTGGTGAAAACCTCCAACTACAAACAATGCCAAGTAAGAAATCATAAAAGGTATGCTACTTGTTTCCTTACTTTGATCACAAGAAATTAATGGAGACCATTGGTATTAGAATTAATCGTGATGGCCTAATTCAATTACCATAGGCATGAAAAAGGAATAATTGAACAAATATTTCAGATTAGTGAATTATTGAAATTTTGGCTTCATTTTGTGGTTGTTATGGTATTCTTGACTTTCTTCATTGAAATTCCATGTCTTTCCATGCCATGCCTTGAGTTTCCATTCCATGACTTGCCTTCACTTTCCATTCCATGCCTTTCCTTCACTTTCCTTTCCATGCCTTGATTTCACTTTCCTTTCCATGCCATGCCATGCCATGCCTTTCCATTCCTTTCCTTCTCATGCCATGAATTGCCTTGCCTTTCCTTTCCATGCCATGCATTTCCTTGTGATCCACATTTTATGATAAGAACAAAATGAATACATATTTATATTATTAACATAGAGATACAATTAAAAATAACAGAGATACACTAAATCTTGGCTTCTATTCATAAAAGAAATATGTTGAAACTATAAAATGCAGGCTGGAACAAGCTTGTTAGAATGGTGGCAGCTTGTCTCTAAGAAGAGATGTGACGGTTGTGCTCATTCACAACAATATCATTATAGTGAGGCTCCAAATTCATTTTAACATCAAACATGAATGCCAAAAAAGTAGACATCCAAAAACCTAACCCTAGAAGATGAAGAGCCAAAAGTCATGTGGGCCTTGTTGGGGTAAGTTGGTACATCAACTTCTCGGGGTTGTAACTTTTGCATACGATCTTCGTTTTAGTCACACGATAGCTTGTTGGAAAGGTATATATGAGGATTAAACATTATTCCATAATACTTTGACTTAGTCTACAATGTGATGGTCGCAGACCCAAAAAACGTTTTTAGGGCCTCAAAACAACCCCAGAAGTTCAGGACCTAAAAAGATAGAAAAAAAACTGCCAAAATGAAAACTGGAATTGCCAAGATGAAGTATGTATGTGATCCAGTTGGAATAGGTGGGTGGCCACCGCTATCCTCCTATATCACCTTTCCTTTCCATGTCTTGCCATGCCATTCCTTTCCTTTCCTTCACATGCCATGCCATGCCTTTCCTTGCCTTGCCATTCCATGCCATGACTTGTCTTACTTTGTCATGCATTTCCTTCACTTTTCTTACCTTGCCTCACTTTCCTTACTTGTCTTACTTTCCTTACCTTTCCTTTCCTTGCCTTACCTTTCCATTCCCTTCGTTCACTTGCCTTACCTTGCCATGCCTTACCTTACCTTACCTTGCCTTGTCTTCTTCACTTTCCGTACCTTGCCATTCCATTCCTTGCCTTTCCATGCCATGTATTTCCTTTCCTTTCCTTTCCTTTCATTTCATTTCTTTTCCATGCCATTCCATGGCATAACTTTCCATTTATTTCCATGTCTTTCCTTGCCTTCACATGCCATGTCATGTCATGTCATGCCTTGTATTTCCATGCCATGCCATGTCATTCCTTGCCTTTCCATGCCTTTCCTTCACTTTCCTTACTTGAGTTACTTGCCTTACCTTGCCATGCCTTTCCTTCACTTTCCTTGCCTTGCCTTACCTTTCCTTGCCTTTCCTTCCCTTTCCATGCCTTTCCTTCTCTTTACTTACCTTTCATTACCTTTCTTTACTTGGCTTACTTGGCTTACATTTCCTTTCCTTGCCTTACCATGCCATACATTGCCTTCACTTTCCTTACCTTACCATGCCTTACCTTGCCTTACCTTTCCTTTCCTTCACTTTTCTTACCTTTCCATGCCTTGCCATCACTTGCCTTGTCTTTCCATGCCTAAATGCCAAAAATACTAGTCAATGACTCATTCATGCACTCGTGTGTTTGTTTAGGTTGTGTAGTGGGTATATGTAAAAAAATTCAAACACATAATTATTAATAAAATTTATTCATTCTTCCATGATGTCCATTAAACTTATTGATTTTGATCAATACAATGAGAGATTTCACATGGAAAATAGATCTTAGAATGGGCATCATTTTCCACCTAAAAATAAAGGTTTTGAGGTTATATTTCATGAAACAGTATAGAAATGAATTCCTTTCCTTCCCATGTCATGCCTTGCTTTCACTTGAATTACCTTGCCATGGCTTACCTTGCCTTTCCATGCCTTGCCTTTCCTTCACTTTTCATTCCATGCTATTCATTTCCATGCCATGCCTTTCCATGCCTTGCCTTTCCATGCCATACCTTGACCTTCCTTTTCAAGCCATGACTTGAATTTCCTTTCCATGCCTTTCCTTTCCTTCATGTGACATGCCATGCCTAGCATAACAAGGTGTTGAATTGAAAAACATATGTAATAATCACTGAGAAAAACCCTAGTGTCGGAGATCCTCCAACAAACGGTTTTTCTGGAAATAGAATGACATCAAATGGGCCCCACTAGATGAAACCTGGTGCCCTAGACCAAATGCAACCAATGGTTTGTCCATCTCAGTACCAGTTTGAGTTTTATCACGAGTTGCAACTCACCTCCTCAAGCCATTCAGGGACATGTTGACACTTCGGTCCAAGTGCATAAAATCCAAACCGAGAAGCATAACATAGTTTTGTAAGCTCTCGGACACCTATTTTTCCAAGGCCCACGTGAATACACTACCCACAATTCCCAAGCATATTTTTCTTGAAAATAGACCTCTCGTTCAGAAATTGCACTATGCTTCATTGAGAAAAAACCCTAGTGTTGGAGATCCTGCAAGAAACGGTTTTTCGGTCAACAAAATGACAATGGATGAGCCCCACTAGATAACATCTATTGCCCTAGATCCAATGCAACCAAAAATTCATCCATTCGAGTCTCGATTTGATTTTTATCACGATTTACAACTCTCCTCTTCAAGCCATTCAAGGACATGTCGACACTTTGGTTCAGGGGCATAAAATCCAAAATGAGTAGAATAACAGAGTTATACTCCCGTGCGTCTGTTTTTCCAAGTCCCGCGTGACTAGACTATCTACAATTTCCCATCACATTGTTCTTGAAAATTGACCTCTCTTTTAGAAATTGCACTTATGCCTCATTCAGCAAAACCATAGTGTCGGAGATCCTCCAACAAATGATTTCCGGTCAACAAAATGAAAACGAATGGGCCCCACTAGCTGAAACCTAGTTCCTTGGATCCAATGCAACCGACGATTTTTCAATCCGAGTCCCAATTTGAGTTTTATCATGAGTTGCAACTTGCCTCAATTCATTCAGGGAAATGTCGACACTTTGGTCCAGGGGCATAAAATCCAAACCGAGAAACATAACAAAGTTTTGTAAGCTCCCACACATTTTTTTCCAAGGTCCATGTGACTACACTACCCACAATTTACCAGCACAATGTTCTTGAAAATCGACCTCTCATTCAGAAATTGCACTATGCCTCATTGAGAAAAACCATAGTGTCATAGATCCTCTAATAAATGGTTTTTCGGTCAATGGAATGACAACAGAAGGGTCCCACTAGTTGAAAATCGGCACCCCTAATCCAATGCAACTGATGGTTCGTCCATCCAAGTCTTAGTTTGAGTTTTATCACGAGTTGCAACTTGCCTCCTTAATCCATCCAGGGACATGTCAACACTTTGTTCTAGGAGCATAAAATTCAAACCGAGTAGCATAACAAAGTTTCATAAGCTCTCGCACATCTGTTTTTTCCAAGGCCCAATTGAATACACTACCCACAATTTCCTAACATAGTGTTCTTGAAAATTGACCTCTCGTTCATAAATTGCACTATGCCTCATTGAGGAAAACCATAGTGTCGGAGATCCTCCAAAAAAAAAATTCCAATCAACGAAATGACAATGGATGGGCCCCACTAGCTGAAACCTAGTGCCCCAGATATAATGCAACCAACAGTTCATCCATTCGAGTCTCAATTTTAGTTTTATCGTGATTTGCAACTTGCCTCCTCAAACCATTCATGGACATGTCAACACTTTGGTCCAAGGGCATAAAATCCAAACCGAGAAGCATAACAGAGTTCTGTAAGCTCCCGCACATCTATTTTTCCAAGGCCCACATGACTATAGTACCCATAATTTCTCAACACAATGTTATTGAAAATCAACCTCTTGTTTAGAAGTTACACTATGCCTCATTGAGAAAAACCATAGTGTCATAGATCCTCCAACAAATGGTTTTATGTTAAAAATAACGACAACGGATGGGCCCCACTAGTTAAAACTCGATGCCTCAGATCCAATGCAACCGAAGGTTCGTCCATATGACTCTCAATTTGATTTTTATCGCGATTTGCAACTCACCTCCTCAAACCATTCAGGGACATGGAAATGAACAACAAATGTTTTGGTATAGGTCTAAGTAAATCCTATTAATTATGATAATCCATGTTTCACAACTATCAAAATACCTTATATATATGAATAAAGAGAGCTTATGTTATGACATTAAAATTCTCATCAAAGTATTTTTATCTAAGGTAGATGGGATAACAATTAGTAGAAATACATGCTTAATTAATCCTTTGATTGTAATTTGTACGTATTGAAGTTGTTCATTTAGTAGAAGCATTAATTTTTTTTAGGCAAAAAATAAGGTATGATACATGAATACCATTATTTTTTTATTAAATTAACTTAATGAATGCCTTGTCATTCCATGCCATGCCTTGCCTTTCCAAGCCATGGCATAGCATGGAATGGCATTTCAAGGCATGGCTTGGCAAGGCAAGGCATGGCATGGGATGGAAAGGCATGGCATGGCATGGAAAGTGAAGACAAGGCAAGGAATGACATGGCAAGGAAAGGCATGGCATGGAAATACAAGGCATGGAAAGGAATGGCATGGCATGACATGAAAAGGCAAGGCATGGCTGGCATGGAAAAGCATGCAATGGAAAGGAAATGTAAGGCATGGCATGGCATGGCATGGAAAGTGAAGGAAATGCATGGCATGGAAAGGAAAGGCATGACTTGGCAATGAAAGGCAAGGAAAGGCATGACTTGGCAATGAAAGGCAAGGAATGGCATGGAAAGGCAAGGCAAGGCATGGCATGGCATGGAAAGGAATGACATGGAATGAAAATTTATGACAAGGCAAGGAATGGTATGAAAAGGTAAGGAATGGTATGATAAGGCAAGGAAAGGCATGGAATGGAAAGGCATGGCATGGAATGAAATGGAAAGGAATTTAATGGAATAGAATGGCATGGAAAATGAAGGCATGGCATGACATGGCATGGAAAGGAAAGGCATGGCATGACATGTCATGGAAAGTGAAGGTAAGGAAATTCATGGCATGGGAAGGAAATACATGGCAAGGAAAGGAATGGAATGGAAAGGCAAGGCATGGAAAGACATGGAAAGTAAATGAATGGCATGGAAAGGAAAGGCATGGAAAGACATGGCAAGGAAAGGCATGGCATGGCATGGCAAGGCAGGGCATGGCATGGCATGGAAAGGAAAGGAAATGTATGGCATGGCATGGCATGGCATGGCATATATTGACATTGCATTCACTTGTCTTTCCATCCCATGCCTTTCCTTGCTATGCCATTCTATGCCATGTCATGCATTGCCTTGTCTTTCCTTACCATTACATTCCATGTGTTTCCTTTACATGCCTTGTCATGCCTTTCCTTTCCATGCCATGTGTTTCCTTTACATGCCTTGCCATGTATTTCCTTTCCATGCCATGCCATGCCATGAATTTCCTTGCCTTCAATTGACAATCCATGCCATCCCATGCCTTTCCTTGTCATGCCTTGGTATGCCTTTCCTTTCCTTGGCATACCGTGCCTTGCCTAGGCATGCCATGCCATGCCTTTCCTTGCCAAGCCATGGCATGTCATGTCAAGGCATGGCTTGGAAAGGAAAGGCAAGGCATGTCAAGGAAAGGCAAGGAATGGCATGGAAAGGCATGGAAGGGCAAGTCATGGCATGGAATGGCATGGAAAGTTAAGGAAAGGAAATTCATGGCATGGCATGGAAAGGAAAGACATGAAAAGGCATGGAAAGGAAAGACATGGCATGGCATGGAAAGGTAAGGCATGGCTTGGAAAGGAAATGCAAGGCATGGCATGTAATGGCATGGAAATGCAAGGAAAGGCATGGTATGGCATGTCATGGCATGGCATGGCAAGGAAAGGTATGGCAAGGCAAGGAAAGGAATGGTATGACAAGGCATGGCATGGCATGGTAAGGAAATGCATGGAATGGAATGGGAAGGAAATGGCATGGGAAGGAAATGCAAGACAAGGAATGGCATGGCATGGAAAATGAAGGCAAGGCAAGGCACGGCATGGAAATGAAAAGCATGGCATGCCATGGAAAGGCAAGGCATGGCTTGGCAAGGCAAGGTATAGGTCTAGGTCTAGGTCATTATTTCAAGTTTTTTGGATGGTTATTTATTGAATGTATTAAATTATTTTTTTATCAAAGTGGTGATATTGCATGTTATCTTATATTATTCTTGAATTAACCTTGTCTTGAAACCCTCAATTTTGTGGTTAGATTAGGAATTACCCTCGATTTCCTTCCTTGCTAGCTTGATGTCTAGGGTTTAGTTTTCATATTTCACCCTTAGATAAGGCATATCATGGCAAGGCAAGGTATGGAATGGAATGAAAAAGGAAAGGCATGCAATGGCAAGGCATGGCACGAAAAGGAAAGACATGCAATGGCAAGGCATCTCATGGAAAGGAAAGTCATGGCATGGAATGGAAAGGCGTGGCATGAAGAGGAAAGGCATGTAATGGAAAGGCATGGCATGAAAAAGAAATGTATGCAATGGCAAGGAAAGGCATGTAAATGGCATGGAATGGCTTGTAAAGGTATGGCAACGACATGGCATGGAAAGGCATGACAATGGAGTGGAAATGGCATGGCATGGAAAGGAATGGAAATGGAATGAAATGGCATGGCTTGGTGAGGCATGGAAATGGTATGGAATGACAAGGCATGTAAATGGCATGGAAAGGAAAGGAATGCCATGGCATGGCATGGAAAGGAAAGAAATGCAATGGGAAGGAAAGGTATGGCAATGACATGGCATAGCTTGGCAAGGCAAGGCATGACAATGGCATGGAAATGGCATGGGAATGATGTGGCAATGACATGGAAAGGCATGGAAAGGAATGGAAATGACATGACATGGCATGGCTTGGAACAACATGGAAATGGTGTGGAAATGGCATGTCATGGAAAGGCATGGAAATGGAATGGCATAGTATGGCTTGGAGGGGCATGGAAATGCATGAAAATGGCGTGGAAATGGCATGGGATTTAATAGCATGGAAAGGTAAGGGATGGCATGGAAAGGAAATACATACAATTTCAAGGAAAGGCATGGCATGGAAAGGCATGGCAATGGCATGGAAATGGCATGGCATTGCAAAGAATGGAAATGGCATGGCATGTCATGGCATGGCCTAGAAAGGCATGTCCATGTCATGTCTTGGCAAGGCATGGCATGGAAAAATATTGGCGAGGAATGGAAATGGCATGGTAATGGGATGAAATGACAAGGCATGGCAACAACATGGCATAGCATGTCATGGAAAGGAAAGTCATGCCATGGCATGAAATGGAAAGGCAGGGCATGCAATGGCAAGGAAATGCATGCAGTGGCAAGGCAAGGCATGGAAATGGCATGGCATGGATTGGAAAGGCATGGCAATGGAATGGCAATGGCATGGAATGAAAAGGCATAACAATGGCATGGAATGGATTGGAAATACATGACAATGGCATGGAAATTGCATGGCATGGAATGTCATGGAAATGGCATGGAAATGGCATGGAATGGCATATCATGGGAAGGAAAGGCATGGCATGTCATGGAATGACAAGGCATAACATGGAAAGCCAAGGCATGCAATGGAAAGGAAAGACATGACATGGCAAGGCAAGGTATGGCATGGCATGGCATGGAAAATAAAGGCAAGGTATGGCAAGGCAAAGCAAGGTAAGACATGGCATGGCAAGGAAAGGAATGCAATGCCATGGCATGGCATGGAAAGGCATGACATGGCTTGGCAAGGAAAGAGACATCATGGCATGGCATGGCATGGAAATTCAAGGCAAGGCAAGGTATGGCATGGCTTGGCAAGGCATGCAAACTTTTTCACCTACACTCTAAATGGCATAAACACTTCATTGGATGGAAATGAACTTTGTGATAAAAATTTAAGTCATATGTTCCTAGAAAACAAACAAAAATTCTTGGGATGAGAAAGGTTTTTTTTTGTTATTCTTGTTTCATTGCAATCAACATTTTTATTTTACCTTTTCCTTGCATAATGTTATGTAAATTTATATTTATTGTTGTATATGTTAAAATGGGAAGCTATATGACAAGACATGGGAAGCTACATGACAATGACATGGCAAGCTACATGACAATGACATGACATGGCATGGCATGGATTGGCATGGCTTGTAAAGGCATGGAAATGACATGGAAATGCATGACAATGGCATGGCATGGCAATGGCAAGGCATAGCATTGACATGGCAATGAAAATGACATGGCATGTAAAAGGCATGGAAATGTTATGGCATGGAAAGGCATGGAAATGGAATGGAAATAGGAAGCAATGACATGGAATGAAAAAGCATGGAAATGGCATGGCATTACATTGCTTGACAAGGCATTGAAATGGCATGGAAACACATGGAAATGGCATGGTCATGACATGGTATGGAAATGGCATGCCATGTCATGGCTTGGCAAGGCATGACAATGAAATGGAAATGTCATGGAATGAATAGGTTTGTGGGATTGGGTTTGGGAGGGTCCTTTGTCTCCTTGTTATCTCTAACCCAAAAATTGGGTAGGAATGTGCAATAAAATATCATAGATGGTGAAGGGAAAATAATAATTGTTTCAAGTCTCCTTGGAGGAATTTTGGTAGCAAAGCATTACTTTCTATGGCATGTCATGAATTGTAACCTCAAAACATTTATTTGTAGGTGAAAAAAGATACCCATTCTAAGATCTATTTTTTATGTGAACTCTTTCATTGTATTTGTTAGCACTACGAATTGCTCTTAGACTGTTAAAGAGAAAGTTGAATACCCATCAATAGATTCCATAATTTGGTAAAAGTTTTGTAGAAGTTAAGCTCAAGTTTAACAAATATTCAGGTAATTATATTTAAATATCAACAAACAATATCCACAAGGTATACACCAACAAGCAAGGCTTGAATAACTTTAGATCAATGTTTTTGAAACATAAATGAAAGATGGAATACTAAAGAAACCTATAATACATGCATCATATCACATCAGGAAATTCTATGACACATATAGCAAAAATTCTCATCAAAAGGAACCTCCTAAATAATGATAAATAAATCTCTGATATCACTTGCACCAGTACATAACAACAAATCCTTTATTGCAACATTTGAACAAGAAATGGAGATGAATCACACACCAATAATCCAATTCAAAGAAATATTGAATACAGAATATGGTAATAAGAAAAGAGACCTATCTTTGACTAACCAAGAGTCTCAAATCTGATATATACAGTCATGGAGACTTTACATAGTTGGATGCAAAAAATATTATAAACTCCCCTATCTAGAATCACTTCCACCTCTCTTGATTCCTCTCACCCATTAAATAGAAAATAACATCCAAAATATGTTTAGGAGGTCGAATCCCATATCTTTCATTGGATTCTAGGCCTTGGAGATAGGTGGCAACAATCAAAGAGACAAAAATCCAAGAAACTACTAAATTTTAGGAAGTTGTTAGAAGTCATTAATAAATATATTTCCAACTCACTACATGAGGATGTAATGGAGATAAATATTAGGTGCAAGTGTTCATTAGCATCTAAATGATATTTTAGAAGACATTCAAACCCTCCTCGATAGGTGAAAACCTCCAAACAAGGAAAATATCCAATAATTGTTTGAGTTGCAATGCCAGTAGGCAACGCACTGGTGTTTTAATTTTATCTTTCAAATGCCAAAATGGGTCAGGAT
>ML787301.1:513394-533404 GCA_009831015.1 Picea engelmannii | reverse complement strand
ATTTGGAAAAAGAATAATTGATGTCGTGTGTCTTCATTGTTGCTTCTAAGGCCTCCATAATTTTAAAACAATTAGACTCTATATGACCATCTCACCCACAAAATCGCAATGTTTATCAGTGTTCTTACTTTTTATTTTTGTCCTTTGTCACCATTGGGAGTAAAAGTTGGTTGAAAGGGTTCAAAACCCTTGTTTTGTTTGTTGTTGTGAAGATGTTGCTTCTTTGGATGCATGTATTTATCTTTTTGTTGGGCCACTAAGGGTTTGTTAGATGTACCTACAATGTTGATTTCTCCAAGATGCAAGAGCTTAACTTTCTCTTTAATTAGAGAATCACAAAAAGACTCAAGAGGGTGTTATGTAAGAAACCCCTTGAGCTTATCTGATGGAGTGTGTTACCCTCCAAGCTCCACTAGGATGGACTTGCAGTTAAGCCGCCAAAGTTGAACAATTTCTTGTTCAAATTCACAGTTCAGAAGTCCAACAGACCATTATGGCCCTTCTTATTATTATTATTTTTCTTCATCATGCATTTTCCATACCCCATGGGGAATTTGTAATAATATTAGCTAGCATGATGAACTTTGTAAAATAATTACCCCACTAAGACTTGGTCATTAGTACATTACTCTAGAATAATTTTTTACTTGTTAATTATATCTTGTTGCATTAGCGAGTTATAATTTCTAATTTTTTCACTCAATATCCTCCAAAGTTGGAGTATGTTTTAGTGGCTAGGCCTTAGTAAGTTGGTTGAGTCTAGTGTCTAATATATATTACCATGATAGTCATCACTTTTTAGTCTTATGGAAATGTGTTAATTCTCCCTTAGGATTTTTTAATGTTTTCAGCAAATAAAAAAATCCCCGCAAAGCGGGATATTTTAATTGTAATTTATGTATAAGTTCAATAAGTGGTACTAAGAGGCATCATATGCCTTGGGGGTACTCATTTTCTTGCTTAGAGTACCCACTTTACCTATGTACCCCTTTATTGAGTGAAAATAGTGATTTTTAATCACTAAAAGTCAATTTCTCTCACAAAAAGGAAATAAAAGGTTAAAAAAAGACAAAAAAAAACAGCATTGCTCATTTTTAGGAAACATGTCGGGGACGTGTTTTGAGTCAACTCACCCTCTCTCCTTATTCACTGAGAGATACTATCACTTAAGATTTAGTTATGGAGTGAGTTGGTTGAGTGAGGTAGGATTGGGAGGAGTTCCCAAGAAGAGGGTGTGCCCCTCTTCCCTTGTGTGGCACATTCTCAAAGGAGGGTGCACATCCCAAGGAGGTTTCCACCTCTCTTGGGCCATGTGTCACCCCTACCATTCTCCTACTCCATCATATGTGGTGCCTTCTTGAGTTATGGTGAGTGGTGTCACTCATTCCAAATCTACTTGTCTCTCCCTCTCTCCAAGTGGTGCACCCTCCCTCATTGGGATCCTCCCCCATTTTGCTATAAAATAAAGTTCTCCCCTCCTCATTAAGCCATTTGGAGCTTGGGGAAAAAATGTTTGTGTTGTATTGCTATTGTTGTAACTCTTTTGAGATTTGAATAAAAAGACTTTGGAGGTCAATTGTGGATGGTGTTATCGGTGTGGATGCAATTTGTTCAAGTATGATCATTTGAGGTATATGTAGATTAGCTTTTTTCTATTCTAATTTCTTAAAGTGGCCCTTGGATGTAAGTTCTCTTTAACTAGGTTGTTTATTTTATTTTGTTATCATTTACAGTTGCAATTGTATATTTACATGTTTTATTTATGCTAATATACATGTTATCTAGATTTCATTTGTAGGGAACTTCCATGTTTAACGAAATTAGTTGGCAAGATTTGTCTTAGTCTCACAAGTTCTCAAGCTTGAAGAGGTGAACCATTTGAGTTCAATACTTCACACATCTTCAAGCCTTTTGGAGCAAAAGTCCCTCAACCTTCCCTAAAAGGACTCCATAGCCCAAGGATTCATCTTGAGCGAGATCTATTATCCTCCTCTTTTGCAATCTTAAAATACTCTTCTCCTTGGTCACTTTTATGCATGAAAGATTCAAGTTTGTCATTTTCAAGTTAAATTTAAAGAAACTTATCATTGTCTGCTAAATACAAGTTAGATCTAGATTTCATTTATAAAGGGTTTCATTTTCAATAGATCTAGCTTGCTTAATCCACCATTTTAGCTAAATTGTAAAGCAAAATTTTAAGGCTATAAGATAGATAGGATTTTTTGAGCTTTCAACTTCATATTTGGCAAGTCTAAGTGCCAATTGTTTGTTGTCCTAAAACAGAAAACAAAAAACACCAAGGAAGCTAGCCTTTAGCTTGATTTCCTTGGAAAAGTTTGTTATTTTTGCATAGTTTTAGCTTAGTAAATTTTGGGCTTTTTCTAACATTGTTTGAAGACACTTTCAAAGTGTTTTGGGGCATCTTCTATCATCTTTAGCTTCATGTTTTTGCAGGTTTGGTGAACAAATAAGAGGAGACTATGCTTGTTTTTCAAGGATTTGGACGATCCGAGACCCCCGGAAGCACCCCCCTCTTATCATAATAATTATTTCTGAAACTTATAAGCTTGTTGGTCCTCATTCTATAAAGGATCACAAGAATTCCCAAAAATAAGTTGTAACTATCAATAAAATCATTGGGATACTCAACACCCAATTTCATTCCCCCTTGGGGGGATCAGTGTCTTTGTTGTGATTGGCTCTTTTTCCTTATGTTTTTGCTCTCATTTACTAACACGAGGATAAAATAAACACACACACACACTGTAAACATTTCAAATTTATATTTTAGATTTCAACTTCTTCTTTTCATTTTTGCAATTTCAATTTGGAAAATAAATCATCCCCTCAACAGCGCTAGTATTGCTTTGGCCCCTCGCGAACTTAGCTCGATCTTGGGAGTCCATCAGATAGGGAACTAGTCAGTGTGGATATAGTTTAACAGGAAATTCTGATAGCTATTATTATTCTTTTGGAAAATACAGTAAACTTGTGTGTGAAGTCAGGGGGATATTCATTAATGAGATACGTTCTCTCCTTGTTGGACCTCCATCATTGTTCTTTGTACCCAAATTGAGGGATAATATCTAAAGGACCAAACATTTATCTTAGATTTCCTTTCTTGCAATCACATACACATATGTTGGCACAAATAAACTCACTAACTTAAGCAATTCATCTTAGTAATAAAACTGTCAAGAGCACTCCAATACATATTTCATTCCAGCAGCAATTATCTCACTATTTGGCACTGGTCTATTTTACTTCCAATCTTTACTTTGAGAGCATTTTACTTCAAGCACTTGCAATCTAATATTTCCATTTATCTTGAAGTAACCCATGGTTAAATGTATTTCACTTACTTATGTTTTTAATGAATGTATCTCTTTATGGTGAATGAATAATATACGCTACTAGACTAGATTGTATCTTTCTCTTGCTTTGAATAAACTCCTAGATTTCTTTTTGTACTTAGCTTACTTAGCCTTGGTTATTTTTTAGGGACCCCCCTTGGCTTCGCTAGGAGTTGGTCTGGACGGAGGAGTTGAGTGTTGAGTGACAATATCTCAACTCAAGGCTTGCCCCCAAGGACACATCTAGTGGATTCAATATTTCCTCCACATTATCTGAGGTGTGTATTAGGTGACAACATTCTTTGGCGTCATTTCCAAGGATAAATATTTCTATTCCCGAAATACGAATTTTGGTTTTCCTTTTTGTTTTTTCCTTTGTTTGATGATTCTTGTGAATATTTGAAATTGACTCGATTCATCTGGCGACTCCACTATCAAATAATTCTACACATTATTCTACAAGAAGGAACTCACAGGGGTTGCTCAATTTCATTCCTAAATCTGAAACGGTTTATCGAAGGAGATTGAACAGGCTCACTTCTCATAGAATCCTTGATAGTATTGGATTCGAGTCCATTTTCAGTATCCACCTTTTATTTAATAATTTGCAAGTAGAAGAAATTGTTATTTAATAATTTCCTAAATGGATGGTTATTTTAGTCCAATTGTTACTCAAATAAATGGTTATCCTCATAATTTCCCTGAAAAAGATATTGAAAAGTTGTCTTCATTCGAAGGAAACAATGTTGTTCGTGCCAAATCTCACCTCAAATATTTTTCATCGTGCATTAATAAATGTAGTGGTGCAGCTCATAATCATCAAGATGTCAAATTAAAACTCTTTGACTTATCACTTGAAGAAGATGCCTTTGATTGGTTCTCCGGGTTAGATGATAACAAGTTCAAAGCCATCAGCGAGTTGATAGGAGCTTTTACATAAATATGGGGATATAAGAAAGAAAAATGTCACTTGTTGACTGCACTTCATACTATATAGAAATATGAAAATGAAACGATGGAGGAATTCAACAAGAATTTAAACGATCTGATTTCAAGTCTTCATAAGGATATTAAGCCTCCAGATGCTTCCATATGTATCTGTTATATTGAATCCTTCAATGGTGAAATGAGGTATCAATTAAGAGATAAGGAGCCTATTAATCTAAAGCTTTCCCAGGAAATGGCCATAAATATTAACAAAAACATGCAATCATTTGGCAAGTCCAACCTTCCTATTTTTACAAGGGATAGTGCTTCTACCCCCAAGCAGCGGGACTCTAAGGGAAAAGAAAATGCATCTAATAGTAAGGATTCTTCCAATGATTCCTTAAGTGAATTGAAATAAATTATAAAAACCATGGAAATCAACCATGTTGCACAATTAAATGCCATGCAAAATCAATTAATTCCTATGAAGAGATCACAAGCCCATAGGTTTCATCCTAAGGGAAATGGAAATTGGCAAAAGAAGGGTCTCCCCAAGAGAAAAGGCCACTGGATTGGTTGGAAACAACAAATATGGTTAATGAGGAGGCTCCCCCATTTTGTAGAGATTGTGAAGATTTTCATGAGGATTCCACTTGCCCCATATTTTGTCAAATCAATGAGCAAGGATTCCCTGAAACAACAAATTATGTTGGATATTCAATACATTTTGATTTCATAAATAATGTAGGAATAACTCATTATGTCACTAATAATCAATGGAAGAAGACTAAGTATTTTAGTAAAAAGGTTGATAATGTGACCAAGTTGTATGGTGAGAAGCCTACTCCATAACAGATCTTAGAAATGAAAAGATATAAAGGAGTAACGTATCTAAGGAAAGGGAATAATAATTCAAGTAAATCATATCAAAACATTCCTAAAGAAATCACTCCTCCAACTGCATATTTAAGTGTTGACTTAGGCAGTTGGATATCAAATGCTAAGGTGTTGGTTCTAGTTGCAAAGCTCATTAAGATACCCTCACAGAAAGACGAATTGTTGAAAGTTATAGAAGGTCCTAAAGAAAGAAGTATTGGGAAGTATAAAGAGAAAACTTTTGACAAGTCTAAAGAATATCAGGAGGATGTCCTTGTCATTTTGCATAGCATGGATTGGACAAGGGAAGATTATCCACCCTTCTTTGTATCCTTAATTATAAATTATCCTTTGTTGTATAATTGTATGTATGACTATGGGGATTCATTTAATATTATAACCAAGAGGGTCATGGAATAGTTGAATTTGAAAATTTCAAGACCTTATCACAATGTGTGTGCCATGGATCCCAGAGAAATTGAAGTGCAAGGAATAATTTTGAATCTACAAGTAAAATTGGCAGTTTTCCCAGATATCACATTTCCTATGGACCTACTAGTTATTGATGTGC
Source organism: Picea engelmannii (assembly GCA_009831015.1). Lineage (NCBI taxonomy): Eukaryota > Viridiplantae > Streptophyta > Pinopsida > Pinales > Pinaceae > Picea > Picea engelmannii. Next base: position 527,677 of record ML787301.1, on the reverse strand, counting down.
CAGATGCATGGGGTATGCTCCTATCTAGGAAGTGGGATGCTACTTTGGGAGGTCATATACAGATGGACTTATCATATGCCACCATCCCATCTTCTGAAAATGCATTTGTCAAATTTCATAGGGAACAAGAGAGGAAATTCCATGTGGAATATCCAAAAGAACCTATGAATGAATATGTCCATCATATGAATGATATTGTAAATTATGAAATATGTTCAGACTTTCTAGCACATGTTAAAGAAAAATTCAAAGAAGAGAAAGTTGATGAAGTCTAGAATATGAACTTTGATGGGGCACAATTCTAGATCAAGCAAAGGGGCATGAATTGTCCTCACTTCTCCGACCAGGCAGTCATGTAACTTTGCTTTCGGATTAGAGTTTGATGAAACTAATAATGTAGTAGAGTATGAAGCACTCTTATTAGGAATAGAGATCGCTAAGGACATGGGAATCAAGATTTTGAATATTAAGGGTGATTCTAATTTAGTAATTCTCCAAGTAAAAAATAAGTATGCAAGAGTGAGAGGTTGAGAAGATACAGAAATGAAATTTGGGACACTATGGAATTGTTTGATGCCTTAGATCTCATATCACTTCCCAGAGAGCATAACATCCTGGCAGATAAATTATCAGTTTCAGTGTCGACCTTTCAGCATTCAGAAGAGTTGTTAAATGGTCAGGGGAAAATGGAAATTAATTTCATACCATCAGTTCCAGATAATGTAGATCATTCGCAGGTTTTCAGAGATGATAAGAAGATATTGATATTCATTCACAATGTTCAAGAGTTCTCGGGTTTTAATGTGAGCTACAAGGAAGAGAGGCAGGAATATCTCGAAGAGGATGATCCCATAAAGAATCCAGATCCTAGGGGACTTGTTGCATTAGAGAAAACATTTGAGAGACAAGACATGCATAAAAAGAAAAAAGAAGTAATAAAACCTATTGATTATAATGAGGTGAAAATTGGAACAATTGAGGATCCCAGAATAATAAAAATTGGAAAAGGAACATTAGAAAAGAAAGAAAAAATTTAATAATTATTGTGCAAGAGTATAGGGATGTGTTAGCTTTCACTTATAATGAGCTTAAGGCCTATAGAGAAGATTCCATTCAGCATACCATCCCTCTTAAACAAAATGATAAGCCTTTTCGACAAAAGTTTATGTGAATAAATCCTAAGTTAGCTCCCATGGTGCAGAAAGAGTTGCAGAAGATGTTAGTTGATGGTATAATTGCACCAACTAGACATTCATCATGGTGTTCTAACTTAGTTGTTGTCCGGGAAAAAAATGGAGGGATAAGGTTATGCATTGATTTCAAGAACTTGAATTTGGCATGTATAAAAGACAACTAGCCTCTCCCTAACATGGAAACTTTGCTACAAAGGGTAACAGGATCTGGTATAATGTCTATGTTAAATGGTTTTTCTGGTTATAATCATGTGTTAGTGAAAAAGGAGAATTAGAATAAAACTACATTTACAACACCTTGAGGCACCTATGAGTACTTAAGAATGACTTTTGGCTTATTAAATGCAGGTGCCACCTTCCAGAGAGCAATGGATTTTGTTTTTAAAGAACTAATTGGGAAATTCATCGAAATATATCAGGATGGCTTAATTGTGTTTTCCAAAGATAGATCAGATCACATAAGTCATTTAAAGAAAGTCTTTGAAATATGTCACAAGTACAACATCTCCCTTAATCTGACTAAATCAGTGTTTGGAGTTGATGAAGGAAAATTGTTGGGACACAAATTATTTCAAAAGATGATGTAAAAATTGATCCAGAAAGAGTTGAAGCAATCAAGAAAGCTCCCTTATCCCAAACCAAGAGAGCCCTCCAATACTTCCTTGGTCAAATTAATTATTTTAGAATATTTGTCCCAAACTTAGCCGAGACAATTAAGCCCATTCTGAAGCTTTTAAAGAAATATGTAAAGTTTGAATGGACAAACAAAGGAAGAAAAGTCTTTAAGAGTATTAAGGATGCAATTGCTAGATCTCATGTTTTAATTAGTCATGATTACTCCAAGGATTTTCAAGTTTTTTCCTTTGCTTCAGAAGGCACTATTGCAGGGGCATAACTTCAAAAAAATGGTGAAGGACAAGAGAAACCCATTGCATTCATGAGTAAGGCATTGCATAACTCAGAGTTGAATTATACCATTATGGAAAAGAAATCATATGCCTTAGTTAAGTCTCTTAATCACTTCAAAGTCTATGTTGGTTATTCAAAGATAGTGGGGTATATACCTTACCCGACAGTGAAAGACAATTTGGCTCAGCAAGATTGCTTGGGAGTTAGAGGAAAGTGGGTATCAAAAAATCAAGAATATGACTTAGAGATTAAACCCACTAAATTGGTCATAGGCCAGGGTCTAACTCAGATGTTGACATAAGGAAATGAATAGGCTTTGGGTATGGTGTGTCAGAATAGTCATCCAGGTCCAGTTATGTCTACAGAGCTTCAAAGGTTAGAACAACATCAGTGGTATTCAGACATTATATTTTTCCTCCTTAACCTTACTTTCCCAAATCGTTTGATAAGCCACAAAAGAATAACATTAAAGTTAAAGGCTTCTAAGTATTCCATTATTCAAGATGGATTGGGGTGGAGGAACCCCAATGGTTTGATACCTAGATGTGTTGATGAGTTAGAATCCAAAAGGCTTATGACTGAGTTTCAATTAGGATTTTGTTGAGAGAATTTCGAAACAAAAACCACAGCCCATAAAATCCTTAGAGTGGGGTACTATTGGCCTACTATTTTCTCAGACGTTCATAAGTTTTTCAGAGGTTGTCGGCAGTGTCAGTTGTTCACAAGAAATAAGAAGTTGGCAGCCCTGTCATTACAGCCAATAGTAGTTGAGGCCCCCTTCTAGCGATGGGGCCTTGATTTCATCAATCAATTTAAATACAATTCAAGTAATGGATACACTTGAATTTTGATACTGATCGACTATTTCACCAAGTGGGCAGAGGCTATACCCACCAAGTGGGCAACTGACAAGGTAGTCATGGACTTCCTGGAAGACAGGACAATTACAAGATTCAGTGTGCCAGCCAAAATCACAATAGATAATGCTAAAGCTTCAGTTCAGCGAAATTTTCCTCCGATTTTAAATATGGCATTATCTTGTCCCATTTATCAAAGTATTATCCCTAGAGAAATGGTCTAGTTGAGTCAAGTAATAAAAATCTAATGACCATCATTAAGAAGATAGTAGGGGATAACAACAAAGCATGGGGCAATAAGATCAAGTTTGCACTTTGGGCTGACAGGATAACCAATAACCAATAAGAGTGCAATAGGGAAGAGTCCTTTCGAGCTTGTGTATGGACTAAATGTCACTTTGTCATTTCACTTGAAGCTTCCAATGTATCATCTCCTTCATGGATTTAGTATAGATAAAGATGCAGTGTAGAACAGAATGAATCAGTTGATAGAGTTAGATGACAATAGAAGGACGGAATTTGATCAAAGTGTCAAGAATCAGGAAAAAGTTAAAAAGATGTTTGATAAGTCTTCCAGACCAAGGACCTTCCAAAAAGGTGACTTATGGGACAAACGAAAGAAAAGCTAGGGAAGCATGGCAAATTTGACAATTTATGGAAAGGGTCGTTTATTCAAGTTTTTCATTTTCAATTTAAATTTAAGGAAACTTGTCATTTCATGTTAAATACAAGTTAGATCTAGATTTCATTTATAAAGGGTTTCATTTTCAATAGATCTAGCTTGCTTAATCCATCATTTAAGCTAAATTGTCAAGCAAAATTTTAAGGCTAGAAGAAAGATAGGATTTTTCGAGCTTTCAACTTCATACTTGGCAAGTCTTAATGCCAATTGTTTGTTGTCCTAAAACAGCAAACAAAAGACACTAAGGAAGATAGCCTTTAGCTTGCTTTCCTTGGTAAATTTTGTTATTTTTGCTTATAGTTTTAACTTAGTAAATTTTGGGATTTTTCTAATATTGTTTGAAGACACTTTCAAAGTGTTTTTGGGCATCTTCTATCATCTTTAGCTGCTTGTTTTTGCAGGTTTGGTGAATGGATAAGAGGAGACTATGCTCATTTTTCGAGAATTTGGACCATCTGGGACCACCAAAAGCACCCCCCTCTTATCATAATATTTTTTTCTAAAACTTGTAAGCTTGTTGGTCCTCATTCTATAAAGGATCACAAGCATTCCCAAAAATAAGTTGTAACCATCAATATAAGCATTGGGCTACTCATCGTCCAGTTTCATTCCCCCCCTTGGGGGATCGGTGTCTTTGTTGTGATTGGATCATTTTCCTTATGTTTTTTCTCTCATTAACTAACACAGTGATGAAACAAGCACACACACATTGTAAACATTTCAAATTTCTAGTTTAGATTTGAATTTCTGCTTTTCATTTTTGCAATTTCAATTTGGCAAATAAATCATCTCCTCATCAACCCTAGTATTTCTCTAGCCCCTCACAAGCCTAGCTCGATCTTGGGAGTCCATCAAAATAGGAACTGGTCGGTGTGGATTTATTTTAATAGGAAAAATTGATAGTTGTTATTGTTATTTGGGACAATACAGTGAACTTGTGTGAAGTCGGGGGGATATTCGTTAATGAGATACGATCTCTCCTTGTTGGACTTTTGTCATTGTTTTATGTGTCCAAATTGAGGGATAATATCTAAAGGGCCAAACATTTAGCTTAGATTTCCTTTATTGCAATCACATGCACATATGTTGGCACAAATAAACTCATTAACTTAAGCAATTCATCTTAGTAATAAAATTGTCAAGAGCACTCCAATACATCTTTCATTCCAACAGCAGTCGTCTCATTATTTGGCACTAGTTTATTTTACTTCCAATCTTCACTTTGAGAGCATTTTACTTCAAGAAAACGCAATCTAAATATTTCCATTTATCTTGAAGTAACCCATGGTTAAATGTATTTCATTTACTTATGTTTGCAATGAATGTATCTCTTTATGGTGAATGAACCATATATGTTTCTAGACTAAATTGTATCTTACTCTTGTTTTGAATAAACTCCTAGATTTATTTTTGTACTTAACTTACTTAGCCTTAGTTATTTTTTAAGGACTACCCCCCTTGGCTTCGCTAGGAGTTAGCCTAGACAAAGGGAGTTGAGTGTTGAGTGACAGTGTCTCAACTCGAGACTTTCCCCAAAGGACACACCCAGTGTATTGAATATTTCTTCCACGTTACTCAAGGTGTGTATTAGGTGGAAATAGAGTAGATATTGTTGAAATATTGCAACTGCAAAGAGTATTCTATTTATTATTGAGTTATTATTCATTCGATCAATCCCCTTTTGTGGATTGATCATGTCGGGCATTATAATTGACCAAATCCATTTTTTTGGATTGGTCAAACCCTAAATATAATCTGCAAATTGAGAAGTCGGCCCCCAAGCTAATTAAAGTGGTTTTAACCACTAAGAAGACAAGTCAGCCCTGCCCAGTGAAGAGACACCTTTCCATCACCTGCCAGTTTGTATAAATAAAGGAATCCAGTGCCTCATTATCTCACTCACTCATTCGATCATCAAGTGTGCAAGTTTGGTAGTTGCAGTTGGGAGAAGGAAGAGAGAGGCGCATTGCTCAATGTTGGATATTCTCTAGTGTTTTGGTTTATTGTCTTGGCATTGTATTGGTTATCTATATTAAGGAAGTTTTGTTGGGTTTTCTCCCCCATGAGGGTTTCCCAGGATAAATATTGTGTATCTTGTGATTGTGTTTTTCTCAGTGATCCTACCTATGTTATGGTTATCTAGTAAATTGAAAAGAAACCTAATAATAGCTTAAACCTTAACACGGTATCAGAGCTAAGCTAAAGAAATCATCTTTCACTAGATAAAGAAAAACGTCACTGTCGTCGTACAAGAAAATTAAGGCTTTTGTTGAAGAGGAATATTAACCTAAAAACCATCTAGAAAAATGTCCCCTAGCCTAGGGAACTCTTTGGCACCTTGAGTGCACCTTTTCAGTGGTTAAATACTCTGGAAAGTCAAACCCTAGTTTTGACTAGTACTAGAAAACCAGAAGTACTAGTCCAAAATTTCGTCAGTCTAATTTGAAGGGGAAAATTTTGGATTTTCTCAAATCTAACTGCACCAGGATACTCACCTCAGCCAAGCGCACCTCCTGGTAAGTTCAAAATTAAATTCTGATCATTTTCCTAGCTCCAAGTAAAAATGTCTGCAAGCACTAATCTTGTTGACAAGCTAGAAGGTGTGGAAAACTTATGTGCCTGGAAGTATAGGATTTCACTCATTCTTGAAGAGAATGACCTAGCAATATTCATCAAAGAAGGTGTACCAGAACCTACCGATGTTGCAGCTAAAGAAAAACACCAAAAGGACACAGTTAGGGCCAAAAGAATCATTGCAGATTATATTAAAGATCACTTGATTCCTCAAGTGGCTTCAAAGAAGACTCAAAAAGAAATGTTTGATGCCCTAACCAAGATGTATGAAGGAAAGAACATCAATCGGAAGATGAATCTAAGAACACAACTCAAAAGTACAAGGATGCATAAAGGAGAGGCAGTTCAAGAGTATTTCTCTAGAATATCACAATTCATGGAACAGCTAGAAGCAATTGGTGATACTCTAGATGAAGACGAACTCTTAATGACATCCCTCAATGGTCTCACAAGACCTTGGGATGCATTCATCCAAACTATTTGTGCATGAAAGGAGAAACTACACTTTGACAGTCTTTGGGAAGAATGTGTTCAAGAAGAAGCAAGAGTAGCTAACTGAGGAAGGAAGAGGAAGATCAAGCCCTAGTTTCTCATACTACAGGAGGAAGGAAGAGGTCTTACTTCTAGAAAGAAACTCATCAACATAAGGAGTCTCACCCCCCAAACAAATTCATACATAAAGAATCTCACCCTCCAAGGAGATCTCAGAAGTTTCAAAAAGGTCAAAGAAGAGAAAAAGATTTATCATCCTACCAATGTTACCATTGTGACAAGATGGGACATATTGCTAAGAATTGTCCAGCTAGAAGAGAAGAATACAAGAAGAGAAACAAGAGTCACCATGCCCACACAGTTGAAGATGAAGATCCACCCACAAAGATGATAAAAGAACAAATTGAAGACTATGTCTTAATCTCTGCCCTCTCAGGATCAATGTCATCTGGTGAGGACACTTGGCTCATAGATAGTGGTGCTTCCAAGCACATGACAGGTCAAAGAGACACTCTCTCTTGCCTTACAGAAAAGAACTTTCCCCAGAAAGTTACACTTGGAGATGATTATCAGTACCCTATCAAAGGAGTAGGAGAATCAAATTACAAACTCGATTCAGGAAGCCCAATGAAGACGAAGGATGTACTATATGTACCAAATTTGACAAAGAACTTACTTTCTATCTCAGCTTTAGATAATAAAGGATTCAGAGTTTCTTTCATAGATGGAGAAGTTCTTATGTGGCCCAAAGGAAAAACCATGGAAGAAGCAATTATTATTGGAAAAGAAGAAGGTGGCTTGTATAAGTTAAAAGGTCACTCAGAAGCAGCCTTGACTCATTCCATTGAGAATCTCTGTGAACTTTTGCATAGAAGACTAGCTCACATTAACTACAAGGCATTACCATATGTAAGCAAGGCAGTCACAGGTCTACCAGAGTTCAAGGTTGACCATGAAGGTGTGTGCAACGGATGTACACAAGGAAATAACATCAAGAACCCTTTCCCGAATAGAGACAGCAAAGCAAAAGCAGTCCTAGAGCTCATTCACTCAGATGTATGTGGCCCAATGCCATCAACCTCCATCAATGGATATGTATACTATGTGTCTCTTATTGATGACTATTCTCGTAAAACCTAGGTTTACTTTTTGAAATCAAAAGATGAAGTGTTCAGTAAATTCAAGGAATTCAAAGCCTTGATAGAGAATATCGTTGAAAGAAAGATCAAGGTACTCGGGTCAGATAATGGAGGAGAATACACCTCAAAAGAGTTTATAAACTTTTGTAAAGATGTCGGGATCGAGAGGGAGCTCACCACTCCCTACAATCCTCAACAAAATAGTGTAGCAGAAAGAAAGAACAGAACTATAATAGAAGCAGTGAAGACTATGATCCATGATCAAGATCTTCCAATGCACTTATGAGCAGAAACAGCAAGAACAACAGTGTATGTATAGAACAGATTGTCCCATGGTGCACTTGGGTTCAAGACCCCTGAAGAGATGTTCTCCGGAAAGAAGCCAAAAGTAAGCCATCTCAAAATATTTGGTGTCCTATATTTGTACACATTATGAAAGAGAAGAGAACCAAGTTGGACCCTTCAGGAAAGAAGGGAATATTTGTTGGATATTGTGAGGTCTCCAAGGCCTTCAAAATATACATACCAGGTTACCATCATATTGAGATCAGCGGAGATGTAACATTTGACGAAGATGCAGCACTTAATAAATCAAGAAGATGTCAGCTTGAAGAAGTACATGAAGAAGAACCTATGGCTCCCAAAATTGCAGAACCAGTGAGAGAAGTCATAACTTCCCCTGATGAGGAGATTCTAGAAGATCGTGACATAATAGAATCTCAAGAACCTCCCCAGATGTCAATATCCCACAAGAGAAATCCAGTCTGGGCAAGGGAACTTATTCAAGATGGAGAGAAGTATGGTGCCCCCGAAGGAACCATGAGACAAGTCAAGAAACCCAAGCCATTCTCCATTTATATCGCTTTGATGTGTGATCTCTTAGAGAAGGAGCCTACTTGCTTTGAAGAAGCCATTCAGAAGAAAGAATGAGCAAATGCCATGACATAAGAATATCAATCCATTATAAAGAATGATGTATGGGAAATAGTTCCCAAGCCGAAGAGCAAGGATGTGGTATCTTCCAAATGGCTATACAAGATAAAACATGTTGTTGATGGAAGTATTGAGAAATATAAAGCACGTTTTGTTGCTCGTGGATTTTCTCAAATGGAAGGCATTGACTATGAAGAGATGTTTTCTCCTGTATCCAGATACACTTCAATCAGAACCATCATATCCCTTGCAGCTAAGATGAGGTGGAAGTTACACCAGATGAGTGTAAAAATAGCTTTCTTAAATGGTGTCATTGAAGAAGAAATGTATATAGAACAACCTCCAGGGTTTGAAGTAGAAGACAGAAAGACTCGTGCATGCAGATTGAAGAAGGCTTTGTACGGATTGAAACAAGCTCCTAGAGCTTGGTATGGAAGAATTGACAGTTTTCTGACGAGCTTGGGCTTTATCAAGAGTAAAGCAGATTCTAACCTTTACTTCAAGGTTATGAATGATGAGCCTGTTAAATTTTTGTTTTATGTAGACGACTTATTTCTAACCAGAGAAGAAAAGCTCAGCATTGATTGTAAGAAGAAGCTCGCTATAGAATTTGAGATGAAAGACCTTGGCCTAATGCATTATTTCTTAGGTCTTGAGGTTTGGCAGAGCCCGGAAAATATCTTCCTTAACCAAGGGAAGTATGAAGTTGAAATATTGAAGAGGTTTGATATGTTGAAGTGCAAATCCATGAACACACCCATGGAAACAAAGTTGAAGCTCTTGGTTACACTTCGCCAGAATTGATTGATGCTACACTATATAGACAGATCATTGTATCGTTGATGTATCTAACGAACACCAGGTCAGATATATGTTTTGTTGTGAACACCTTGAATCAATTTCTGGTAGAGCTCAAACGTGTTCACCTAGTTGTTGCAAAACATGTGATGAGGTAAATTAGATTTTGGTCTCAGTTATAATGGAGATCATGACTTCAGACTGAGTGGTTATACCGATTCAGATCGAGATGTTGTTTCAGTCTAGGGTCAGCCATGATCTCATGGCAAAGTAGGAAGCAATCAAGTATTGCTCTCAGCACTACAGAAGCATAATACAATGTTGCATGTTCTGCGAGCTGTGAAGACATATGGCTTTGGAAGTTCTTGACAGGTCTATTCGATCTAGAGATGGAAGCAACCGTGATTCTATGTGATAACCATAGTTGTATAAAAATGACAAAGAACCTTGTGTTCCATGACAAGTCAAAACACATAGAAATCTGATATCATTATTGTTCACGATTAAAATTGTCAACAAAGTTTTGCCCACAAAGTTTTGCCCGCAAAGTGTTGCTAAAGCTTATTATTATAAAACCTAAATAATACTAGTAGGTGGGATCCCCTTGAACTATGGAAGATCAGATCTGGTTTTTTTTTTATGTTGTGGTGATGTGCAATAGGGATTACATGGTTGATGAGATCTTTTGTTATTTGTTATGGTTTAAGTTTAGGAAATATCGATTCCTTCTGTTACTACAGCCTATGTTATTCATTTATATCATTGATATATGTTCTTATCGCACCTGCACAACAAACATGTTAGTGAAATTACATGAAGGGCAGTTTTGAGAAAGGCAAAGATAATATATCCAATGCAAAGAAAAGGGATCTAATTATGCAATACTACATGCGAACAATGGGAAGAAAATGAGAAACAATTGCAAAGACGAAGAATTTAAAGCTATCCTATAAACTATACTACATGCATGAAAGACTTAACGATTATTGTTAAATCCTAGCTAGCAAGTAAATGGATATGCAATTTTGATTGAGTTATATGGTTAATACACATATGGTATGAAATGTTGGTGGCGTGTTTGGCAAGGTAATAGTGATAATGGTTATGCGAAATGTTGAATGGAACTTGGGAATTATGTTATGGCAAAAGTTAGAAAGGTGATATGGCCACGTTGTTGGTTTTAATGGGTGATGGTTTCGATACATGGGTTGATTGATGGTGTTAATGAAGAACTCATTGGCATGTACTGACGAATTAATGCATTCTGGGTGGAGGCGACATGCATTTACTGCACGTCACCTTTACTCCTCTCGTTACCCACCAACCTAGTCGGGTTATTGTTCGATCTTCTTGTTGTGGTTATGCTCCGATTTTTTAGCAGAGAGGAACTGCTCAGCCAACTCGCATTTTAAGGGATTTGATTACAAGTATGTCTTTTTTTGGCCAGTCGTGACTCTTCTCTGGTTATGAAATGACTTCTGGCTCAGGTGTATTGGTTTGTGTTTTCCTAAGTGTTGCAACTGTGTGAAATTGTGTTCTTGAATTGAATGGTTCTTCCTACAATGATATTGAATTCGTAGAAGTTATTGATCATCCTAGGTGGTAGCTCTATGTTATCCTTGCTGGTTTAAGTGGAGGGTTTTTGTTTGGTCTTGGGTGATAGCTATCTTCACTCATTGTCACCAAATCCAGTCTTTGGCTTTTATGGATTTAATGGCTGAAAGTTTTCCGCGTCACTATGTTTTGTTCACTTCAGCACTAGTTGTTTTCACCACTAAGGGTCACGACATGGGTTTTCATGTTCTTACTCGGCCCCGTCTTCACCTCTGTGTTGTGGTTGTTTGATCGAAGAGCACGATGGTTATACCCTATGTGCGTTAAATAACACTGCCAGGATGAATTAGAGCCCCACCTTTCGATTATGGCCCCATGTCATGGATTTGTACCCATCCACGAATGAGTTGTGGTTCTTCCTGTGTATGCATCGTGGCCTCAAAGTTTTCACCATTGCAAGGAGTGTCTCTGCTATCCCTGTGTTGGCTACGGAACAAACCTTAGCCCTCCAGTGTTAAGATTGATAGGGAAGACCAGTCTGGCATGTTGGGTTTACGACTCGGTTATTGTTGGATGGTTGTATAGTTGTCGACTAATTTGAGCACAGGCTCGCCCAGTTGGTCGTGTGACAGTCGTGTTGGTTGGTATATAGTCACTAACTCTGTTATAACAATGGTAAACCCTACATTGCCAATTGCACTTTCAAAGTACACAGTCACCCTCCTTATGTTAATAACTCAGTATTGTTTAATGGAGAGGGTCGCTGCCCCGATTCGAATAACTGCATGGGTATGCGTGGTTGCTACATCTTGTTAGGTCGATTGATTTTTACGACAGTGGTGAATTGGTTTGTTGATACACAGTCACTAGCATTTTTTTTCACTAAGGATTGTTTGGATGTTTAGCTGGCATTGGTTACAAATGCTTGATGTTGCTCACGCATGTCGCGTTGTGTGTATGGTGTTTTTGTTCAATGAATTAGTGGTCATGGTAACTGTGGTTTTTTGGGGGGGGCAAATGATTATTGAACCGGATGACTGTAGAAACTATATCCACTGTATCCTTATGATTGTAAGATTATATAAGCCTGAGTTTCACAACATAGTTGATTACATTTGGTAATGACTCAATACGATGGATGAGTTATTACTGTGACTATGTGTTTGATTTTATGAAGATATTGCATCGTAGTGTTTTGGTGACTGTGCACTGTGTATGATATGGATAGCTTGGTTTCTCACACTCAAGGATACCCACATAGTTTTTAAGCATGTTTTGTTGCAGCCCGCTCATTTGTTGAGACATCATCGTGTTTGATGGGTGGCCCAACATTTTAGAGTCACATTAAATTGGGATTGCATAGTGATGGATTTACACTTGCATGATTGAATTATTCGGCGCATAGCTTGTGTTGGAATGGTGGTTGTTGTATGTTTGACTGTCAATTCGAGTTTTGGCAATTTGTTCTTGATTATTTGATCACTGCCTATATATGTTTTACGAATATCATTGCATTTAAAATGACAGACCTGATTGCAGTGATACTGTGACTTCATTGAAGCGTGAATTTGAGTATTTTTGTCGATTGAAGTAATGTATGAGCAGTGGGTGATTTCGATGGTTGACATAGTGGAATGGTTACTGTTTGGAAATCGTTATAAGATGCAAATGAAAGGAACAGAGCCCCTTTACAGACTGTGTGGAACGCATATTGTCATGTGGTGGCACTGTGTTGGATATTTGATTATGAATAGTGAACTAGTTAAATGCACAGAAATTGTTATTTGGTCACAATGATTAATGGTTGATGCATCTTTTTTTCGCAGAATGTTTTATGGATCACTTAATTAATTTCATGAAGAGTAATCATCTATCTTCCCTTCCATTATTTCATTTTATTTTAATTACAAATCCCATCACCTTCCCATATTCATTTTTTTCACTCCATGTTTTGAGATTGATTACAGTCAAGAGAAATTCGGTGTGAAAACAGTGGGAAGTGGTAGTGTCTTGTGTGGATTACACTGATGTTTTATTGGTTTGCTTTGCAGTTGATTGTTGTTGTCATTGAGCAGTAACCATGTTATTTTCCCCCTCATTGCATCATGTTTTGCTCAATACAAACCCCTCGCATATCCCAAAACCCTTTTCACCCCCTGCTCATTGATTGACAGTAAAACAATTTGTATGGATTGGATTGCATGAGTCTGATACATTGCTGAGCCAAATCTATTTCATATTTTTAAGAGTTGTCATGTATGGTTATTTAAAATACTATTTGTTAATCAATCACGCATGCGGGATGAGTTTTTTTTCAGTCGAGGTATCCATGGTCGAGGAAACAGACGTAGAGGGAATTGTAACAGAGGCCCAAGAAAGCCCAGGTTCTCCATACATTTTGACGTTGATTCACAAGAGCTCGGGCAATTGTTTTATGCTGGATTTTTCAATTGGATTGAGCAAGGAATAGTCCAACCTAGGCCTGAAAGGACTCCTTTCCAAGAAGCACAAGCCCCCGGTATCCCCGTACCTCCTCATGTCTCATTGCAACCCGAGGTCCCGGAAAATGATGGATGGCAAGAGATCGTCCACCCGGCAGTCTCCCAACATTGTGGCTGACCCAACTTGTCATTGTCTGCTCCTCCGCCTATTAACCTCATTGTTCAAACTACCCCTGACCACTCGTCAGTGCAATCCTCCCATGCTAGCAAGAGATTAAAAATTGAGGCCCACCATGCCTTGATAAAGGAAAAGACATCGTTGCCCCTTCCTCACACTCCAATGTCTCTAACAAATCCGTGTCTTCCCGGATGCATTTGAGGGACGATTGTTCTCATGTGATCAGCGAGATTAGGCCTAAAGGCTCTACACAACCAAAGGCAAATTTAGGAAAATCAAGAGATGACAGCAACAATCAAGGAAGGGTTGCATCGCACACTGAGAAATATGGATTTTGAGTTTTTATTTTATCTATTGTTTTATGACAGTTTACTTCAGGGATCTTTGGACAGCAGGTTTTATTTTGGATATATGAGTATTATTTTGAAATAATTTCAAATTTCATAAGGTAAAATTGTCAAAAGTGAATATGTTGATGGGAGACACAAGAAGGGTGTTTTGCTTAACTAATGGTTATGTTATGATTGTTATGA
>ML787301.1:501162-513294 GCA_009831015.1 Picea engelmannii | reverse complement strand
AATCGATACTTTAGCCAATCCTTGTATCAACAGAAACAAGTGACCAGTATGTCGAAGAATATTACTTCAACTACAAGTGATGCTCAAAATAGAAGTTATCATGGGAGTCGAAATACATCAAGTTCTTTCCAAGAACCCTATAACCTCCCCATGCAGAAGATCGAATTGGGATGGGCAAACTCCTTTACAATGCAGCAGTTCTGCTCAACACTTAAAAGATCCTATCATCTCAAGTCCTCAACGATTACTAACTCGATAATGAAGAATCATGCGACAATAATTATAAGCTAGCACAAGAGATAAGTCTTCCATAAAGTATGCTTTGAGGACAAAGCATTTTTAAGGGGAAGGCAATGTTATGAACATAAATATACATATACCATAGATATTCATAACATAATAATTAATAATTAATAAATAATAATTATTAATAATGAAAGGTCATGTCTCAAAGGACATGACTATTGGTAAAGGGCACCCCTGCGTGGGTATATAAGTAGGCCCTCATTCTCAATTGTAATCATCTTATATTATCTTATTATTCATTTATTATTTACAGTCCTCTATGGATTACTTTGTTATATTCCAAGTATTTTGGATAATTCTTGTGTGAGCGAACTTTGTTCGTCTCAGTGAACAGGTTGGGAGGAAGAGAGGGGGCCAAGGAAGGGCCTGGATGATGGTGTCGAGATACAAAGCTATAGTAGGGCGACCCACGTTTGGGTTTTCTCCTTTCATGTGACATGGTGCAAACACAATAGAGAGAGATGGTGAAATGACAACAATACTCATGCACTAGGGGGAAGAGAGAACTGATGGGAATGAAGGATGAGTGAATACATGAAATGGACACCAAAGGGGAAATGGAATCAACAAGTGTGGGAGCGTGACACCAGTGGAGAGAAAGTTCATGCAGGGAATGAAAATCCGAGTGCATATGCGGGATAACGTAACCACTATGAAGACTTACCTCCATAAAAACCATTGAGATGACATGGAAAGACACCATGAGCATCGAGTTGAGGTCTCCCAATTGACTCGTACCTACTCTGGTGAGCCATAACTGGTGCTGAATGTGCACCATTAATATTCCGTTATTGTTCTGACACACTATCTCCCTCCCAACATGAATGCTAAGCATGACGAATTGACTAAGGAGGAGGCTGGAGGCGAGGTGATTTAACTACTCTATTCGCATGTGTTCCAGGTAGCATGGGACCGACATATGTCACCCCATCTCAGGTGGGGATAATCTTGGAGAGCCAACTCCCTGCATTGAATAAACAGATGCGAAGCCGGATGATGTTGTGCATTGATAAGGATAACCTTTGTTTGAGAAGAGAATCCTTCATTAGCCAAATTTTCAATGACTTTATTAGCCTCACGTATTATGTGAGAGGTGATAAGAGTGAGAGAAGGACGGAGAAGTGATTGTAATTTATTTAGAGGGCCCAGAAGGCGCTAACTTGGAATGATTTTCTCTGGATCAGTTCTGTTTGTGATTTTGGTTGCGAGCGTGATTGTTATTTTGGAGTCCCCTTTAATAGTGAGGTGATTCAGATTTAGATCAGAGGCTAATTGTATTCCTCTAATGATACCCCAAAGTTCCATTGATTTGTTTGTATCATGTCCCATATGTCTTGCCATGAGGTACTGGAGTTTGCCTGTGCTGTCTCTGATAACCACCCCAAATCCTGTTGGGACAAGATTACCCTTTGAGGCACCATCAAAATTTAATTTACAGAATTCCGGGGAGGGGGGGGCAGTGCCAAGTGGAGAGGCTTAGGGAAATGGAATTAGGGGGAGGAATCAGATTAAGAGGGGTTCTGTGTTTCATTAGCCGCAAAGAAGAATGTTGGCACAGGGGCAAACCCAAGGTTCAACGCTACAACAATGCACCAACAAAACCCTAACTATCGGCCCTTTCGGCAACACCTGCGTAGCAGATGAAGTCTCACCCGAGGTAGATGAAAGGGTGGTTGCAGGACTCAGGTTTCTGCAACCTTAGCTGGGACACATATCTATGATTATAATACTTAATAGAGCACTTATCATTGCCTGTTCATCATTATTTAACCAATATCTACTTCGCAGATAAAATAAAGCATCACAACATTCACCCAAATCTAATGTATCTAAGCACTTAGCATAAAGAAATGGATTATACCTAGCAGATTCGAGAACTAAGCAAGTTCACATAGGTCATATCTAGTATCTGGGGTCATCATAAGCACAAAGCATAAACAGATCTATCTATCTATATCAAAGAACTTAGCAAGTAAAGACATAAACTCATCAGAACATCACACAGAGCAGAATAAAACAATGTTTACGTGGTTCACCCCCACCCTGGGGCTACGTCCACCAACTCTTCTTTTTTATTAGCTTCAATCATTCATCTACATGCACAGAGCCACAAAAACCCTACTCCGCATAGGGCAGGAGATCTGCGCGCACCTTGCTAGATCCTCCTTCCCCGAGCTAGGTCTAGCACAAAGCGTTTCACAGTCTGGTACAACCACTTGCACTTAGCTCTACAAGTTTCTAACAATATACAAAGAGAATCTACAAACCATACTTGCACTTAGCACTTAGCTTATCGGCCTGACTACTTATGTCACCTAGCTACTTATTTATACTTTACAAAATAGGCCTAAACATGGGTAAACCCATGAGCTGACATCCCATACCCTTTACATAATCCCAAATCCCAAAAAGGGGCTGAGATTCCGCGATCTCTGCTTCATCTTGCACTCTGTCTTCGACAGGCTGTCAAAGTCCAAAAATAGGTCAAACTTGACCAAGGATATCCCAAAACTTGTTCAAGGGCCAACATGCCCCCAACACTCACCCATGACTCATCCCGAGTGACTCTGGTATGACTAGTTCTGCTTCGAATGCCTCGAGATGCTTCGATTTGCTGCGTTGCTACGACCTCCTGTTCAACAAACTCTTGGATGAATGCATCATTGATAGGTCCCTCTAGACATTGTTCAACTGTAGTGACATGCTACTCTAGCTCTGCTCCTTGGCCTTCTACCTCTGTAAACAATTGATAGGCCTTATCTTGTACAGGTTGGAGCCTCTGATTTACTTCCATAACTCTGCTCTAGATAGTGTGGATTTGCTGTTTTGCAGTGTGTTGCTCTTGGGAGCGCTTCGTTCTTTCCACAACGACAAGGGCTTCAACTGCGCCTATATCTTTCGGCATGATACTTCGCCTCTTGGAGTTGCAACTCCAGTGCCTTCAATTTTGGGTTCTCTGTGAGTTGTTCATAGGTCTGGGCACTATGATTAGTGAGTTGCTTACATTCCATGATAAGAGCCTTTAGCCTTTCAATTGCGCTCCAGGCAATTGCTTCTCTTTGGTATATTACGTATTGTGGGGTCTCGGGTACAGTGTGTAGCTCCAAATCTGCTATGCGTTGCTGTAGCTGCTGGATGGCTTCTGCGAGATGGTTCACCTACTATGTAACCTAGTCTTCTGCCTTGATTTCTAAGACTGTCACAAAGCGAAATGATTTGTTGACCGCTTCCTTTACTTCGAGTTGCTCCGCGAGCAACTGTTCCTTTTCTTGCTGTAGCTGTGCTTTTTCTTCATCAAACTTCACTTGAAGAGCTAGATTTTCTTGTTTTGCAGCACTGCGTTGCTCTACGAGTACTCCTTGTACTTGTGTGAAAGCCTGGGTGGCTTGCTCCGTTTCTTCCTGTTCTTGTCGAAGGCGAGCTTCGACTGTATCGGCTAGGCGGTGGAGTTGAGCTAACTCATCTCCAAATTCTGGTTCTCCTGACTCAGTGGAGGCTGCGCGACTGGACTGTAGGGCCTACTGTACCCCTCAGAGTTCAATCTCAATTCGATCATACATCTCCTCTTTCTTTTCTTCTTGTTTCTCTGCTATTTCTAGGGAAGCATCTTGCAGCGCTGCTACGAGGAAGTCGAAGTCATCGTAGGTGAGGATAGTCTACATCTTGATCATGGTGGCCTTCGATTTCTTCCAAGAGGAAGGTTTAAGAGGTGAACCTTTCCTCTTCTTCAGGGGATCAACCTCGTCTCCTTGCTTCTGTTCGAATTCTTTGTCATCTAACTCTTCGCCATCACCTCCTTTCTCTGGTTATATGGAAGAAGTGTTCACGGATGCACTGTCTAATCCTTGGACCTCTTTGGTCTTCTTTGTCCTGCTGGGTCCGAGTGTATCCTGCGCTGTTTCTGAGCTGTCGATGTCGGATATCTCTGCAGGGTCTGCTGGAATAAGGAGGTCCTCCGACCAGTCCTTAGTGATCTCCTCCAAGTCCTCCTTCGTTAGCTTATTGTAGGATTGAATATGTTGCTTATGTTCGTTGGCGCGCACTGTGATGCAAATAAAATGTCGATCTGCGCTGAACTTCATCAAATGCCTGAACCAGTGTAGAGTGGTCGGAGTCATGTGAGGCTCAGACTATATGGATATCTTCAACTAATTTTAGTAGGTATGAAAAACAACATTTGACTTCCACTGTTTATTCATATTGCTTGAATACCACAGTGTACTGAACTTTGCAACCAAAGGTTCAAATGGCTCGATGTCTGTGAAGGTCGCACCTTCTGGCATCTCCCAGGAAATAAAAGCTATAAGGATCAAGAGCCAGTTGAAATGAAATTCATATCCTTGATCCTGTGCTTCTCTGCAGTTGAGTTCCAACTGGTTCACCAGGTACTTCGCCCAATTCATCTGAAGGCCTTTCGCGCACTTCCCTGCGAGGTCGACTAAAAAACCGGTGGCTTGGGTAGGTCGGTTCTTTCTTACTAACTTCCTTGCAATCAACTGACAGGCGAGACACACTGCTCTACTCTAGATAGAAGCTATCTTGTATCCTCACATTCCCTTCTCGACATCGCCGTAAGTGTCCTTGATCTTCCATGCTAGAGTGTGATCCATGGATTTTCCGGGGTAAAAATCTTGTGGATCAGGTCCTTGCATACTCAAGCCCATGATCCAATTGATAAACGTCGGATCAACTGTTATACAATGGTTTAGCCACAAATAGCCACCATGTTAACAAGAAAGTAACAACTTGACGCAGGAATTGACTTCTTGGTGTCTACCAAAGTGAGGAATCTTCATGACGTTCAGCAGGGTGGACTGCGCGAGGTTCATAGTCCACGATTGGGGGATTATCTTCGAATTCTTCCCCTTGATTTTGGTCAGGTACTTATGTGGGGCGAGCATGTTATATACTTTGAAATCTCCAAGGTTGAAGTCACTAAACTTCAACACTGAAATCTTATCTTGGTCTTCTCGAACTGCATGTATCCCCTTCGGGAGGTACGCCGTAACCAAGGTGTATTCAAAATCTGTGGGCATGCTGTCTCAATTTACTGCGCCGCTCAGAGGTGGAATATAGGCGGGTAATATAGTTAGGATCAATTTGGAATTTGCTAGATCATCCCTGTTATTGGTTTGCTTTTCATCTGATGGCCGAGATGGTCCGACTTCATGTGCAGTTGACGGAGAGGCTGGTATTCCTCTCGTCCACGATGCTTGTACACCTGTAGACATCGACATGACTCTTTCAGCCATGAGGTCGATCAAAACTTCTTCAACAACTTTCTTTGCAACGCTCAACTCGTCCGACATACACGCTCGGGGTTAACAATATTGGGTTTGGAGGGTAACTTAGATACTGCAATAGAATAGACAACAAGAGTGCGATGATCACTGTATAAAATTAACTTAGTCTGCGGGCTCAAACTCTCGGTTGGAAAAGTGTTCTCGGTGCATGGTATGACGTGATAAATAAGTAAATCAACAACGGGTCTCTTGCAATGAGTATGAATCCGTCATTAACTCTGTTTTGTCTTTTATGGCACGGTCCCAACGGTCGGATGGCGCGCTGTCTGTCCATAAATGTCTTTCTACCCGTTCAGAGCGTTGGTCTAACTGTTATAATTTTCCCAATGACTATATTGCTCCGCCATGGCGAAGTGCCATGTGTCACTGTTCTGATATCCCGATGAAGATCCAATTTTGAAAATTTTCCTTCTTCGAGGTTCCCTCTGGAACTTTCTTCAACTTGTCGATCTTATCTCTCTTCTTACTTAGATTTCTAGCCTTCTTCCCAGTGAGCTTCATCTCGGTATGCCTTTTTCCTTTCTGATTCTTATCTTCTTTTGGCATAGTTACTTTGCACTGTTGAGATTCTTTCCTAAGATTCGAGGCTGATCCTTCTTCTTTATCTGGAATACGTACTTCAATCTTCTGTGGGTCTTCTAGTGTTCTTGCAACTTCGACATCCAGGTCTCTGGTGTTAAATAGCTTCGATCTGTTCTTCTGTTCTTCAATCAAGTGTGCGATCCTTCTAGTTATGAATTCTTTTAACTCTTGCTTCTTCTGCTCTAAAGCTTATACTTCTTCTTGCCTTCTGGCCCGATCTCTTTCAATCCAAGGTTTTCCTAATAGCATGGTAAAAGGGGCACTGTTCTCAATAAATTTAATAATCTCAAAATCTTCCTTTGTCGAAGTTCCATTGACATTCATAGGTATTTGGGTGAGCTTTCCACATAGGTTTATCATATTTCCTTTGAATAGTCCTATTCCTCCTAATGAATGAATCATATAAGGCTTTTCTAAAATTTTCCAAGTTCTTTCTATCATAATATTCACATGTGTTTCCTCATCCAAAACACAGTCAATGTCGAAGTCTCCTATTCTTGCTTCAATGCATTCTTTTTCTTTGAAGATATCTGATAATCTGACATGTCGGTGGTCATTCAGGGTTTCTTTCATATGTAGCAATATTTTTTTTGATTCTTTCTGGGGTTCTGCCATAATCTTAGTTCCTAGATCTTCCCTAGGGTTTTCTTGTCTCATGTTCATTTCTTCAAGCTTAGCAATCATTCTAGGACAATCCAATACTTCATGGTCCATAGATTTGCAACAAAGACAACTGGGTCTTCTCCCAGGGCATTCCTTAGCAAGATGTCCCTGTTTTTTGCAATTGTAACAGAGGGTTAATCCTCTCTTTCTTTTAAATGATCCCCAACCTTTCCTGCACTGCGCGCCAGGATCATGGTAGCTAACCTGCAAACATTTATTTCTAGGATCCTGCATACACTTGTTAGTCCAAACATTCTTTCTATGAATAGGTATAACATATTTTTCACTATTCTTATCAGATCTAGTCATATCAAATCTTCTTTCATCTATTAATACCCTAGTTTTCAAGCTAGGATAGAATCTATCAAACATACCTAGATCCATACTGTTGAAACACAAATTTCCACTTATCTTACTTCTACATAGCACAAAGCTTTCAGATCTAAAACTTTTCAATATTATTACCTTTATCAGAGCACAGAGCCTTCAGATCTTACCTCTTTTAATAAAAAAGTCTCACTTTTGTCTCTCTTAGAGCAGAAAGATTTCAGATTTTACCTCTTTTCTTCAGATCAAACTTCTTTTCTTGGCACAGAGCTTGTCAAACTAAGTAGAGTATTGTGCACTAGAGAAACAAATCTATGCACAGAGCTTTCACAATTTCAGGTCAAATCTTTGCACAAAGCTTCTTCTTCCTCAGTTCCTAGCAATCACAGTTTCAGGTCCTGACAACAGAACCATTTGTTGGCACAGGGGCAGACCCAGGGTTCAATGCTACAACAATGCATCAAAAAAACGCTAACTACCGACCCTTTCGACAACACCTACGAAGCAGATGAAGTCTCACCCGAGGTAGAGGAAGAGGTGGTTGCAGGACTCAAGTGTATGCAACCTTAGTTGCGACACATATATGTGATTATAATACTTAATAGAGCACTTAGCACCGTCAGTTCATCATTATTTAACCAATATCTACTTCGCAGATAAAACATAGCATCACAACATTCACCCAGATCTAATGTATCTAAGCACTTAGCATAAAGAAATAGATTAGATATAGTAGATTCAAGCACTAAGCAAGTTCACATAGGTCAGATATAGCATCCAAGGTCATCATAAGCACAAATAAAAAACAAATCTAACTATCTATATCAAAGCACTTAGCAAGTAAAGACATAAACACATCATAACATCGCATAGAGAAGAATAACACAATATTTACATGGTTCACCCCCACCCTGGGGCTACGTCCACCAACTCTTCTTATTTATTAGCTTTAATCATTCATCTACATGCACAGAGCCACAAAAAGCTTACTCCGCATAGGGCAGGAGATCTGCGCGCAACTCGCCAAATCCTCCTTCCCTGATCTAGGTCTAGCATAAAGCCTTTCATAGTCTGTTACAACCACTTGCACTTAGCTCTACAAGTTTCTCACAATATGCACAGAGCATCTACAAACCATACTTGCACTTAGCACTTTGCTTATCAGACCAGATACTTATGTCACCTAGATACTTATTTATACTTTACAAAATAGGCCTGAACATGGGTAAAACCATGGTCCGACATCCCATACCCGTTACATAATCCCAAATTCCAAAAATGACCCAAAAAGTGGCTGAGATCCCGTGATCTATGCTTCGTCTTGCACTCCATCTTCTACAGGCTTTCGAAGTCCCAAAATAGGTCAAACTTGACTAAGGATCTCCCAAAACTTGGTCAAGGGCCAACAAAGAAAGAATGAGAGGTTCATGACGTTTAGTGGGTAAGTCTTCCTAGGTCCAGGGCTGGGCATGGATGGTTTCGTGTATGATATTGAAGATCCTTGACCAGAGATGTTAGGGGGTAGAAGATTTGGAATGAAATATATGTCTGTTCCTTTATTTCCAGAGTTTCCAAACAATGAAGCCTGGAAGGCGTTTCCAATTCCTATTCAAGAGTGGGATTTTTTAGACCTCAGTTCCCCAATTCTTGATGGTGCCTATGATGCTATTCCTTTCTCTGTCGGTTTTCCTCATGATTTGAGAGGCCTGATCCCAGATCTCCCAACTGCTGGGGCATTGGTTGAATATATGTTCCATAGTTTCTTCCTGTTGCTGAAAAAGATAGAAAATTGAGGGTCCAATGAAGCCTCACTGCTTGAGGTTGTCCCAAGTTAGGATTCGATTCGGAATCATGAGCCAAATAAAGGCGGAGACTTTCGAAAATATTTTGGTTTTCCAGATGATGTGTTGTGCTCTTTTAGTTGTGTTATTCCCTAGCTTAGGGATAACTAAGGAGATCACGTCTCAAGGCCCATAGGTCCTAGACATGGTGTGATGAGACCTAAACGACTTAAGCATGGCCCCAGAGGGCCCCTTTTTTCTTCATTGCAGTCCACATATCACCAACAAAAACGTCCATCACACCAGCCTGGTCCTGAAGTAGCAGTGAGTGTTTCACCATGAGGTAATGAGTCTGGGTATCATGGCATGTATCACTCTGATTTTTGAAGCACTTGAACATGTTGTATTGAATCGTTCTTTATGTCATGACGTTTTCTTGGACATTATGCTCTTTTCCTCGTTCAAACCTGGAATCGTTCTTGTATTGAATCGTTCTTCATGTCATGACGTTTTTCTTGGACACAATGCCCTAGTAAGTTTATTTCCCTTTAGGATGGGTTGCTACTGGGTGGATATTTGAAATGTCATCGTCCATTCTCTCCATACTTACCACTTTCCATCTTTATTCCTTCTATCTCCCCTTTCTTTTTGGGAATTGGGATTGGCTAGAATAGGAAGGGTTGTAACTTACCTTGTGGGAAGAAGGGGCTAAAGGCCCATAGGGTAAAAGTAGCTGGTAAGAGTTAAAATCCAATTTGGAAACCTTCAAGATGCTTCATCGAGGGATCCTCGAGAAATTAATGAAAATCTTCTCAGTAAGAAAAGGGGACCCACAAGATAACCTAAGCACTCAAGGTACTAGTTGATGGATAGGAGGTCTCATCATGAGTTGACATATTATTACCGTGGACATATAGAGGTATGACATTACCACGTATTTGGTCACCAAACCAGGGTAGTGGATCTTGGTGGCATAGCCAAGAGAAAGGGGCTCTCATTACGAGCCAACCTTCTCATTTCTGTGAAATGTTTGTGGATAACACTATCACCTCTGGTAATCAAGCCAAGAAAGTGGCCCTCAACTATTCCCTTGTAGCACAAGAGAAAAAGATCAAAATAAATAAAGCTAAGAATAAATGGAAATGAATGGGCTAGGAAACGATAAGACACCCTCCACAAAGGCACCCACAGGTAAGACTCTACATTTCCCTATTATCACATGCACCCCATGCCCAAATATTTACCCCATGCCACCTCATACACTTGCATTAATTGGAATAGAATCCCCTCGGGAAACACCCCAAACTTAAGAGGGATTAGCCCAATAGGACACCCTGCGACCCTCTCCAAACCTAACTGATCAAATTGCATAGTGTTTTGAGCATTTGTTTGGGGTTAAGGGGGGTTTGATGCACATGTTGGGTAATTTAATTATTGGATTTCATTTACTTGCTATGATACTTGTGAATCATGGACCCCTGGAGGGCATACTTGTTTTCTTTATAGGACTTTTCTCGATGGATAGGTATTCATGAGGATATGATTAGTTTGAACCTTCATAAGGGTTTGAAGCCCAAGGATGGATGCAGAGATCCCAGGCTTGGGGAAAGACAATGACTACTGGTTTGCATAATGAAGGAAGAGGATGTTGCTTTTGGAGGCACCTTGGCAGACCTAGATAATGAGGGGCCACCCTTCTCCACCTGGACGTTGGTTTTGGAGACCTTGGACGTCACCCTAGTAGCCCCATGATGTCACCCAGGGCTAGGGTTTGACATTGAAAGATGTTGGGCTACAATTTTGGCACGTGTGGCATGGAGGAGGGCCTTTGGAGGCCCAACGTTTTGCTAGATGACCTCAACATCTCATGGAGGAGTCCTAACATCACCCTAGGAAGGATGAAATCACCCTCTTTAGGGTTTTAATTTTGAAAATTGATTTAATTTTTAATTTTAAGAGCAAATTGACATGTAAGCTCTATTTTATGAAAATAAACAACTTTTGTATTAATTAGCTAGGATTTCCCATATAAATATGGTTGGATAAGTTCATTTTTTCATCATAACTCATCACAAGCAAGTGGTGTATTGAAAATTTCACCCTCTTTAAGGCTTATTGGCTGAAATAACTAGTGCACATCTCTTGGGGAAGCTTTATGGTGGTGTATGCTGGCATTTTTTTTATGGAGGAATGGTATTCAACTAGGGTTTGAATTGATTATTCTTGGTGAAGTAAGTGGAAAATATGCAATTTTATTCATGGAATGAATGTTTGTGGTAAAATTTACTTGTTTCATGTCTAAGATTATGAAATTGTTTGTTTAAACATTAGGGGAGAAACAACAAATGCTTCTTTTCCCCTATAACTCTTCTACTAGATTGAATTTTCCAACCATACATTGTTTTGGAAGTGATTGCTAGATCCCTAAAGTTATATCAGTCTAGTAACTTCACTCTAATTACCAATTATATTTTCTAAAAGAATTTTAAGAAAGGAAGGTATGCTGGGGCCTACTCTCTAGTAAGACCTCTCTTCAAGATTTAGATGCTTGAGGCCTTGAAGTGCCAACACCTCTTGCATCTACCTCTTTCCTTAGACAAGTATTATCATTGCTTTATTTCCCAAGTTATATTGTTGCTATTATTTGACTCCATAAACCCCTAAAGGCACTGGTTTCTATACCCTTGTGGATGAATGAGATCAAAACAATCTTTCAAACTTTCTTTCTTGAAGCTCTCACTAACACTAGCACTAACACTAATCTAGATTAGAAACACTAACAACCACACTGCTGCTGCTGCCATAATCACTCCTACATCTATCATTTGCATCTTATATCAACATACTAACCTCCAAAACTTACCCAAAAATTTGCACTAGCCTAGGTGCTATCACCCCAAGGCTCTAGGCTTCTCTTTGTTATCATCCTAAGTGAAAAATTCAGAAGTTGTTGAAGGATTTGGTGTTGTTGTAACCACTATTACAACCATCATTTCAACCCTTAATATCCCTTAATCCATCCATAAGACCACCCAACACTTGTACTAGGAAGGCTACTATCAATATATCCTAAAGTGCTTGTTTAATTGCCTAACTTAAGTACTTTTCTGAAGTGGTTTTGCTGCTGTCATAATTACCTATTTTACTGTTGTTACAAGTGTTTTGATAGC
>ML787301.1:479753-500259 GCA_009831015.1 Picea engelmannii | reverse complement strand
ATTTTATGTTTTGGAAGGTGAAGAAGTGTTAGAGGATCCCTTGGATGTATTAAATCCTTCATGTTATGATAAAAGTAATGACGTAATTGATAATATTGATGATTTCATACATGTTGGAAGACGTAAATGGGATGTGATTGGTTATGATGAAGATCCCAATTATGATATGGAAGGACATCTTCAAATATTTCCTTTACAACAATCATCTGAGGTTACTAATAATTCCAAAATTTGGAAACAAGATGATGATATAGTTACAAATATTTTCCAAGCACCCAAGTTTGACCTAGTGCTATGTCCTCATGATGATTTTTGGTCATACCTTGAGGATTTTGATGAACATTCCTTTGAGCACTTGGATTTATTCTATGAAGAATCAACCATTATTGTGCTTAGATCTTGATAGGAGTGAGGACGTCACTTACCTAGAGAAGGATACTTGTCACAAGGTTTTTGAGTTCCCTTCGATTACCTTGCCTCATTATGTCACGAAGGATGAAGTTGGGAAACATGTCCCTTGTCCCAAGTTTTCTCTAGGGCATATCCTTCTTTTAGAATTTAAGGGTAGGTTGAATACCTTAAGAAGAAGTTTATTATTTTGGTCTTTCAACTTTCCCTTGAGAAATTGTCAATCGTCCTCTAGATTCTTGTTAGTACCTTTTAAGACTTCGGGGATTGATGATGTTCAAGGTAGTCAACCTTCACACTCTTTGAGCCAACCTCTTGAGCCTTCGACCTTTCAAGATCCTTTTATGAGATGTATTGAGCACCTTTCTAGAAGTGTGACTCGACATAATTTTGTGCCTCCCTCCCACCTCCATGAGATAGACTACCATTTTTTATGATATGATGCATGCTCTAACTCATGTTATTTTTGTGCTTGACTTGTCATTTTTTTGGTTTATGATGAAGCACATAGGCAGGTATTATGAGGTATTTCTAGGATGGTTTCATTGGTTATTTGACTACACCTAACATTCAACCAATAGGTAAGTAGAGGTAGGTAGGCATTTGAATCCATTGTACATACCATTGAATTTCATATTAGTATAGTTGTAGTTGCATTTGCATATTATTTTGTCTCACTTGTATATATGTGTGCTCATAATCATATGTTAGACTATAGATGATTTTATTTGTTTATTTATCATATATGGACAAGGGGTGATATCACCACCCTAGATGTTACTAATATATTTTGTTGAGATTTAGTAGTCACATGTCATACCAGAGATGTAAAGGTTCTCATACGCTTTACGATGAGCATATGTCCTTGAGTTGGAGCCATATGTTATACCCTAGCCTATGTATAACTAAGGAAATCACATCTCGATGCCCATAGGTCCTAGACATAGAGTGATGATAGCCCGACGACTTAAGCATGGCCTCGAAGGGCCCCTCTTTTATTCAGTGCAGTCCACATATTACCAACAACAACGCCCATCACACCAGCCTGGTCCTATAGTAGTAGTGAGTCTTTCTCCATGAGGTAATGAGTCCAGGTATCATGGTATGTATCACTATGATTTTTGAAGAACTTGAACATGTTGTATTGAATCCTTCTTCATTTCATGAAGTTTTCTTGGAAATTATGCTCTTTTCCTCGTTCAAACCTGGAAGGGTGACACAATGCCCTAGAAATTTGATTTCCATTTAGGATGGGTTGCTACTGGGTAGATATTTGAAAGCTCATCGTCCGTTCCCTCCATAATTACCACTTTCCATCTTTATTCCTTCCATATGCCCTTTCTTTTTGGGCATTGGGATCGGCTACACTAGGAAGGGTTGTACCTTACCTCATGGGAAGAAGGGGCTAAAATCCCAGAGGGTAAAAGTAGTTGGAAAGAATTGAAATCCAATTTGGAAACCTTCGAGATGCTTCTACCAGGGATCCTAGAGAAAGCATTGAAACTCTTCTCAGTAAGAAAAGGGTGTTAGAATATAGAAGATTGTGCTCGTTTTACCATTGACGATACCCTCGTCACCCAACCACAGGATGAAGCCACCCTCCAAGCACCTTGACCTTGACAGAGAAGAGAATATTGGTAGAAATCCAATAGCCAAGATAGGATAATGCACCAAGAAAGAATAAAACCCAAGTTGATAAGATAATACCACCCAGAGGCTAGCACACACCTTCCTATAAACTTGCGCACAAGATGCAACTGCACCTGCGCAGATCTAGTTCACTCTGCAACTGCTGAGATGAGAATAATGAGAATTGGCGCCCTATATTTATAGGAGTTTGGGTATTTAACTGGGGTCGAATTCTCCTTCTGGGTATTAATAAATTCATATTAAATATATTTCTGCAGCCGACAACCTGTCTAGGGTTTTCTTCATTTCTTTGCTTCCTTTCGGAGTATTCTAATCTCATCATAGGTCACAATAGAGGTTCATACCTCCTGAATCTACCATAATATTAACACTCCCTCCTAGCTAGGGAGGTATGGTCTTGAGCACAACAGACCATTCAACTGGTAGCAACATGAGCACCGTCATTATTATCCAACTGGAAGAAGGATTATTTCTGATTTCTGAGCCTGGACCATTCCTCACCCTGGGCCATTCTTCCTACACTAGTCAAAGTGCACCCTGGACAAAATGTATAAACCCTAAGGAATGTTTGTACCATTCCCCACCCCAGGCCATTCCTTCGTGCACCCTGGAGAGAATGTATAAACCCTAAGGAATGTTTGGACCATTCCCCATCCTGGGCCATTCCTCCTACACTAATCAAAGTGCACCCTGGAGAGAATGTATAAACCCTAAGGAATGATTGTCCTGGACCATTCCCCACCCTGGGCCATTCCTCCTACACTAATCAAAGTGTTCCTTGGAGAGAATGTACAACCCTAAGGAATGTCTGTCCTTGATTGCTGAGCCTGGACCATTCCCCACCCTGGGCCATTCCTCCTACACTAATCAAAGTGTGCCCTGGAGAGAATGTATAACCTTAAGGAATGACTGTCCAGACCATTTCCTCTGTTAACCACAAGAGGAAAATACTGTCCTGCATCAACCTCCAAAACAAACCATTCCTCATGTTAACCACAATGAGAAATCATTGTCCAACGAGGTGGGCCAGTCTTCTTGAGTAACCCTCAAGAAGAGAGACTACCCTAGACCACTCCCCATGTTAACCACAATGGGAAGTCACTGTCTATGATACATCAACAATCAGACTACCTCCCATGTTAACCACAATGGGAAGTCATTGTCCATCAGAAATCTCAATCCACTTTCCGAACATGAAAGAATCTGTCCAATCTGGACTATTTTTCAATTACAAAGATAAATAATATTTTCAGTGCTCCCTCCTAACTGAAGAGTTATTTAAATCACAAAATAAATGTTTTTCAAGAATATTTTTCCATACCTTCTCCTATCTTGGAGAATCTTCCCTTTCAACTAAGGGAGTTATTTCCACGATCCCCATCTTCTCTCGGAAATATGAAAACTTGATTTTGGATAGAGGTTTTGTCAGGATGTCTGCTGTCTGCTCATCAGTGGGGATATACTCGAGCTTTACCTCTCCTTCCTGGAATTTATCTCGAATGAAGTGGTATTTGATCTCAATGTGCTTCCACCTTTCATGAAACACTGGATGTTCTGATAATATTATACAACTTTGATTATCACAATATATTATGGTTGATTCTGGAGTCTGATCAAATAAATCAGAGATTAACTTCCTTAGCCATACTACTTCTGTGCATGCTTCACAAGCTGCCATATACTCTGCTTTCACTGTACTGAGTGTGACAGACTTCTTTTTCCTGCTACCCCAAGATATCATAGCGGAGCCCAAGCTGAAACACATACATGAAGTACTATTTCTATCTTCTGCACTTCCTTCCCAATCAGAGTCTGTGAATCCATGAAGTTGGATATCACTGGATGTGGTATATCTCAAGCCATATTTTATTGTACCATGAATATATCTTAGGACATGCTTTGCAGCTATCCAATGCTCTTGTATAGGTTCCACCTGGAACTGACTTAATGTATTTACAACAAAACAAATATCTGGTCGAGTATTTACCAAATACATCAATGATCCAATTAGCTGTCGATATAGAGATGGATCTACTGGATCAGAATCTGGGACTTTCACTTTTCTTATATCCGTATTCATAGGAGTGTCCATGGATTTACAGTCCATCATTCCAAACTTTCGAAGGATCTTTATTGCGTACTTTCCTTATCCAAGGAATACTTCACCATGCTTCTGCCATACTTCTAGTCCCAAGTAATAATGCATGAGACCTAGATCTTTCATATCAAATTCAAAGGCTAATTCCTTATTGCAATGTATAATTAGAGATTCTTCACCTTTTATGAATAGATCATCAACATATAATAGTAGAATCATAGGTGCATTATCCACAACTTTGTAATAAAGGTTTGGATCTGCATGACTCTTGGAGAAACCAAGTCTTGTTAGATATCTGTCCATTCTGGCGTACTAGGCCCTTGGAAATTGTTTGAGTCCATATAAAGATTTCTTCAATTTGCAAATGTGAGTGTCTCTGGAATGTACCTCGAATCCTTGAGGTTGTTCAATATACACTTCTTCTTCAATAGCTCCATTGAGGAAGACTGTCTTTACATCCATCTGATGTAGATTCCATTCCATGGAAGCGACAAGAGATATGTTAGCTCTGATGGAGGTATACCTTGCCACCGGAGCAAAGGTTTCATCATAATCTTCTCCCTCCTTTTGGGAGAACTCTCTGGCCACGAATCTTGCTTTATATTTATCCACGCTTTCGTCTGCTGCATGTTTGATCTTGTATACCCATTTTGAGGTCACCACTGATTTTTCTTTAGGTCTGGGTACAATTTCCCATACTTCATTTTTCATAATGGATTGATGTTCTTCCACCATAGCTTCTTTCCATTGTCCCTTTTGGACTGCTTCTTCAAATGTAGTAAGTTCTTCATCTAGAAGTTTCGTCATGTATGCTGCATAACTTGAGAATCTTTTAGGTCTTTTACTCTTTCTGGATGTTCCTTCTGGAACCTTGATTCTTTCTGCATCTTGTAATGTAGCTTCAAGCCAAGCTAGTCGCTTCTTTGTTTTTGGTATGATATCTGAATCAATGTTCTCACCTGGTTCCATAGGATAATCAAGTTGATCCTTTTCATTATTTTCGTTTTCTGTGTTTTCTTCATTTGATTCTTCAAGTTCCTATTCTTCTATAATTTCTTCGATGGATTTCCTGAAGGCCATCTTTTCATTGAACATTATGTCTCTGCTAACTTCTATCTTGTGTTGTTCTTGAATATATATTCTATAGGCTTTGGATGAATCACTATATCCCATGAATATCCCCTTCTTTCCTGAGGGTTCTAGTTTATTCCTTTTATCTTTGGGAATATGAGAGTAAACTGGACATCCAAATATTCTTAGATTTTCTACGTTAGGTTTCTTACCTGAGAATGCTTCTTCTGGTGTCATGTCCTTCAATATGAGATGAGGGCTTCTGTTCTGTACATATATTTCCATCATTGCTGCTTCTCCCCATAGAAACATGGATAGACCTTGATCGTTCAATAGGGATTTTACCGTTTCTTCGATAGATCTGTTCTTTCTTTCTGCTACACCGTTTTGTTGAGGATTATGAGGAACAATCAACTCCCTCCTAATCCCTGCCGATTTGCAGAATGCAATGAACTCCTTCAAGGTGTATTCTCCTCCATTATCTGTTCTTAATGTCTTGATCTTCTTGTTCGTAAGGTTTTCTATTTCTGCCTTGAATTCTTGGAACTTGTTGAATACTTCGTCTTTTGATTTCAGTAGGTACAACCACATCTTTCTTGAATAATCATCTATGAATATTACATAGTAGAGAGATCCTCCTAGAGATCTAACTGACATTGGACCACAAACATCTGAGTGTATTAGATATAGGATTTCCTTGGATCTGTTGTTGCTGCTTGGGAATGGTTTCTTGATATTCTTCCCAAGGGCACATTCTTTGCAAATTACTTCATGTGTGGATTTCAATTCTGGTATTGCTTCAACCATTTTTCCGAGGAAAGGTAATGCTTGATAATTGATATGAGCATACCTTCTATGCCAAAGCTCATTAGGTTTGACTTTGTCATGTACTAGAGCTTCTTCATTTCATTCTAGTAGTCTATACAAATTTCCTTCACGACTTCCAATAACCCTAGCATCTTCTATGCTGGAATTCTTATGCCATGATAACACCTTTCCATCCATGAAGGCTATTCTATTTCTTTTGTCTTCTAAACATGATATAGATACAAGATTATTTTCTAAACCAGGTGCATATAAAACATTGCTTAAGTGAACATAATTACCTGATTCCAACTTGATGGAGGCTTGTCCAAATCCTTCGATGGGGTAAGTGCTTTTGTCTCCAAGCTCCACTTTGTATGATGTCTTTCTCTCATTTAGATTTGAGAGTCTGGCTTGATCTCCCGTCATGTGCCTGGAAGCTCCACTGTCAATTATCCACATATCATCTTCAATCGTATCAGTAAGTGCTGAGTAGTGTAAAAGACTGATTGTTTCACACATGTCTTAGGTTGACTGGCAACTGGCCATGCCTTGATCCAAAACTTCAACTTCGTCATTTCTATCTTCTGAGAGGGACAAGAGGTGTGTTGATTTAGGGCACATCTGAATATCTTCTTCTTGGGAAAGATGCTCCATCACAAGGTGCCAGATCAGATATTTAGGGTTTCTGCAACTGCTTCTGCTAGTAACCCTAGCTGCAGTGTTTTTGGAAGCTTCTCCTGCTAGTAACCCTAGCTGCAGTGTTTTTGGAAGCTTCTCCTGCTAGTAACCCTAGCGACAGTTCCTCAACGAGCTCAATATCTAGCGGTTATGCTTCCTTCCAGTGTTTTAGGCTATCTGAAGGGGGTGTGGGCCCATAACCTATTAGAATATAGAAGATTGTGATAGTTTTACCATTGCCGATACCCTCGTCACCCAACCACAGGCCGAAGCCACCCTCCGAGCACCTTGACCTTGATAGAGAAGAGCATCTTGGTAGAAATCCAATAGCCAAGATAGGCTAATGCACCAAGAAAGAATAGAACCCAAGCTTATCATATAATCCCACCTAGAGGCTAGCTCACACCTTCCCAGAAACTTGCGCACAAGCTGCAACTGCACCTACATAGATCCAGTTCACTCTGCAACTGCTGAGATGAGAATAATGAGAATTGGTGCCCTGTATTTATAGTAGTATAGGCAGTTTAATTGGGGCTGGCTTCTTCTTCTGGGTATTAATAAATTCATATTAAATATATTTCTGTATCTGATAACCTGTATAGGATTTTCTTCATTTCTTTGCTTCCTTCCGGAGTATTCTATTCTCGTCACAGGTCACAATAGAGGTTCATACCTCCCAAAGCTACCATAATATTAACAAAGGGGACCCACAAGATAACATAAGCACTCAAGGTACTAGTTGATGGATAAGATGTATCATCACGAGCCGACCTATTATGACCATGGACATGTAGCGGTATGACATTACCACCTATATGGTCACCAAACTAGGGTAATGGCTCTTGGTGGTCTAGCGAAGAGAAAGGGGGTCTCATTACAAGCCAACCTTCTCATTTTTGTGAAATGTTTGTGGATAACACTGTCACCTCTAGTCATCAAGCCATGACAATGGCCCTCAACTTTTCCCTTGTAGCACAAGAGAAAAATATCAAAATAAATAAAGCTAAGAATAAATGGCAATGAATGGGATAGGAAACAATTGAATCCATGACAAGGTGCAACTCACCCTCCAAAAAGGCACCCACAGGTAAGACTCTACATTTCCCTGTTATCACATGCACCCCATGCCCAAATATTTATCCCATTCCACCTCATACACTTGCATGACTTGGAATAGAATCCACTTGGGAAACACCCCAAATTTAAGAGGGATTAGCCCAATGGGACACCCTAAGACCCTCTCCAAACCTAACTTGTCAAATTTCATAACGTCTTTGAGCATTTGTTTGTGGTTAAGGGGGGTTTTATGCACATGTTTGGGTAATTTAATTATTGGATGTGATTAACTTGCTATGATACTTGTGACTCACAGACCCCTGGAGGGCGTACTTTTAGTCTTTATAGGACTTTTCCTGGTGGACAGGTATTCATGAGGAGATGATCAGTTTGAACCTTTGTGAGGGCTTGAAGCCCAAGGATGGATGCAAATACCCCAGGCTTGGGACAAGCCAATGAATACTAGTTTGCATAGTGAAGGAAGAGGACGTTTCCTTTGGAGGCACCCTGACAGACCTAGATAATGAGGGGCCACCCTTCCCCACCTAGACGTTGGCTTTGGAGACCTTATATGTCACCCTAGTAGCCCCATGACGTCACCCAAGGCTAGGGTTTGACATTGAGAGATGTTGGGCTACAGTTTTGGCATGTGTGGCATAGAGGAGGGCCTTTGGAGGCCCAGCGTTTTCCTAAATGACCTCAACGGCTCATGGAGGAGGCCTAACGTCACCCTAGGAAGGATGATGTCACCCTCGTTAGGGTTTTAATTTTGAAAATTGATTTAATTCTGAATTTTAAGAGAAAATTGACATGTAGGCTCTCTTTTATGAAAATGCACAACTTTTGGATTAATTAGCTAAGATTTCCCATACAAAGATGGATGACTAAGTTCATTTTTCATCATAACTCATCACAAACAAGTGGTGGATTGAAATTTTCGCTCTCTTTAAGGGTTATTGGTTGAAATAACTAGTGCACATCTCTTGGGGAAGCTTTATGGTGGTGTATCTTGGAATTTTTCATGGTGGAATGGTATTCATATAGGGTTTGACTTGATTATTCGTGGTAAAGTGAGTGGAAAATCTGCATTTTTACTCATGTAATGAATGCTTGTGGTAAAATTTACTTGTTTCATGTCTAAGATAATGAAATTTCTTGTTTAAACCCTAGGGGAGAAACAACAAATGCTTATTTTTCCCTATAACTCTTCTACTAGCTTGAATTTTCCAACCATACATTGTTTTGGAAGTGATTACTAGAGCCCTAAAGTGATAGCTCTCAAGTAAATTCACTCTAATAACCAATTATATTTTCTAAAAGAAGTCTAAGAAATGAAGTTATGTTAGGGCATAGAAGTGCCTACTCTCTAGCAAGATCTCTCTTCAAGATTTAGATGCTTGAGGCCTTGAAGTTCCAACACCTCTTGCATCTATCTCTTTCCTTAGAAAAGTATTATCATTGCTTTATTTCCCAAGTGATATTGTTGCTGTTATTTGACTCCATAAGCCCCTAAAGGCACTGATTTCTATACTCTTGTGGACGAATGAGATCAAAACAAACTTTCAAACTTTCTTTCTTGTAGCTCTCACTAACACTAACACTAATCTAGCTTAGAAACACTAACACCGACACTGCTACTGCTTCCATAATCACTACTAGAACTATCATTTGCATCTTATATCAACATACTAACCTCCAAAACTTACCCAACAATTTTCACTAGCCTAGGTGCTATCACCCCAAGGCTCTAGTCTTCCCTTTCCTATCATCCTAAGTGAAAAATTTAAAAGTTGTTGAAGGCTATTGGTGGTGTTGGAACCAATGTTACAACCAATATTAAAACCCATAACAACCCTTAAACCATCCATAAGACCACCCATCACTTGTTCTAGGCAAGCTACTGTCAATATATGCCAAAGTGTTTGTTTAATTTCCTAACTTAAGTACTTTTCCGAATTGGTTTTGCTGCTGTCATCATTACTTATTTTTCTGTTGTTACAAGTGTTTTGATAGCCCATTCAAGTCACTTATTGACTTGTTTTAATATTGAAATCGTAAGTGACAAAGTATTTTCAAATTGCAAATTCTTTATATCATTTGTTTTGTCATCATAAATTGTAATTTTTGGACATATTGCTGTTGCTATATATTTTATCTTTTTTCTATACATAAGAGTGTTTTAGTAGCATATTTCTATCTTGAAGTCACTAATTTGAAACATTGATATCATTGGTTATTTCTAACGTTTTTTGTTTCATTGGTAAAGGGAAAGTACCATCCACCTTAAGCTTTATCCTTGACCCTTTAAACCACACCAAGTGACTTCTTTCTTGGAGTAACCTAGAGAGAGGGGTGGGTTTTTACCTGGTATTTTTACCCTTCATCAACCAACTAGGTCTTGGGACATCTTCCTTGGAGTGAGTATTTTCCCCTCCTAAATAGAAATAGGTATCATATTGGGTTGACAGTGATAGGACTACATCTGTGTTACATCAATATAGGCCTACTTTCCTTTAGGCTTTTTGCAAGTATATATTGTACGATAATAGGTTGATTATGAAAATTTTCCTGAAGGTAGTAGGCCTCTTTGATTGTAAATGTTATAGAGGGGGTATACCCCCAACGAAGAATGTCCGAATCCTCACTGATACAGACCTTCCTTTGGATCACTATGGTGTTCCAGGGTTGTAATTCACAATCTACTGGAGTGTGGAGATCTTGTGGGAGCATTTTCTAGTTGCACCAGGGTGGATGATGAGAGACATTAAGCCAAAGGTCGACAAATTTGAGGTGCTCCAACCCTTGGATGTGCTCCTGAAAGGGGTGTAAATTGTCCATTGTTTGCAACAGAGGGAGATACTGCCATGAATCCATCCAGAGTAGAGCATTTTGACCATTTTGTACTTCCCAGAAAGCGTGAGTTTGTGTGAGAGGGAGATTCCGCCAGGTTGCGTTGCAAATATTGGAGCCTTGGATATGATTATCGAGCTGAATAATTTGCACTTGTGGAATATATGTGGTATACTCTTGCTTCCAAAGTCTGGCCCATAGTTCAACATGATATTTGAGCCAAAACCACCAAATTTTTTCCCCCATGATATTATTTAGCTTGCCCAGGTCTCAGAGGCCCAGTCCTCCCAAGGATTTTGGTCTACAAAATTTTTCCCAACTGACTAGGGCCCATTTTTTCCCTGGATCATGACCATGCCAGAGGAAATTAATTTGTAGGTTTCTTATGCTTTTGATAACTATTTGCAGAGCAGCCAAAGCCGAGAACATATAGGAAGGGATAGCTTGGAGCATGAATTTTAAAAGGATAATTCTGGCAGGGAGGTTGAGGGATCTGAAGGTCCATGTGTTTAAGAGATTGTAAATTGAGAGGATAAGGGAGTCCCAAGAGATATTACCAGCAACCGAATACGAAATCGGAAATCCCAGGTAATTGATGGAAGGGAGCTCCTAGGTATACCTAGAAGGCAAGAAATGTGTTGTTGGACTGTCGGGGGAGTATTGAAGAAAAAGAGTTGGGGTTTGTCCAAATTAAAAGTTGTTCTTGAGGCTTCACTGAAGTTCTTAAGGATGGTTTTGAGCCTGTTTTCTTCCTGAGCAGTGGGAGTATTCATGAGCATGGTATTATCCATGAAATGATTGTGGGAGGCAGCAGGCTGTAGTCTGTGGAGAGGGAGCCCTTGAAGGGAGCCATTCAAAATTGAGGCAGTTATGTACCATCCCAAGTCTTCAATCATGATGACAAAGAGAAAAGGGGATAGAGGGTCCCCTTGATGGATACCTCGAGAGGGGGAAAAATGATGGGAGGGGATGCCATTGACTAAAATGGAGAATAAGGCTGAGGAGGTGAGCTTCATTATCTAGGATATCCAATCTCTATTGAACCCAATAGGTTGAAAGAATATAATGCATGTAGTGCCAACTAAGTAGATCAAAAGATTTTGAGAGGTCGATATTAATGAGCATACCTAGGGTGCGAGTGGACTTGAGAGAATTGATCACCTCATGAACCAGGATGACACTTTCCATGATTTTTCGCCTCTCCAGATAACCTGATTGTTCCTTGGAGATTATGAAAGGAAGGATAGGTTTGAGTCGAAGAGAAATGACCTTGGTGATAATCTTGTAGATGACATTGCAAAGCGCTATGGGTCTGAATTTCTTCAAGTTGGTGACTCATTCCTCTTTGGGTATGAGGGTGAGAAAAGTCGCATTGAGGGAAGAGATCACCTGACCTGTAGTTCAATATTCATCCACTAGTTTCCAAACCTCTTCTCGTATCATCGACCAACAATTTTGGAAGAAATCCACGGTGAAGCCATTTGGCTCAGGGGCCTTTTCTAAAGGCATGTCCTTGACAACTTGACCCACCTCTTCTTGCATGATAGGTCTCATTAAATCCTGATTATGATAAGGTGTAATGAGGGTTGTAATATGTTGGGTTACACGATTGATAACTGGTGTTCTTTCAATGGGTGGTTCCGATAGAATCTCTTTGTAGTAATTGACCAACTTTGTTTCTATTTCTCCATGGTCCATAATTCTATTACCTTGTGCATCTTTGAGATTTTTGATACGATTGATGTATCATCTGTGGATCATGGAGAAATGGAATAACTTTGTGTTCCTTTCTCCTTCCTTGAGCCATTGTACTTGGTATTTCTTCTTCCAAAGGATTTCCTCTTGCTTGTGTCATTCTTTGAGTTGTTGTTTCAGTCAATCCTGCTCCTGTCGTAGGGCATTCGAGTAGCCGGATAAGATTGAATACTGATGGATATCCTCTAGTTGTTGCTCTAGGGCCTTTTGTGTTTGAAATATATTTCCTAAGACATTCTTGTTCCAGTACCAAAGCTACTTCTTGAAATTTTTTAAGCGCTGCTGAAATCTGTACATCTTTGTGCCATGCGTGATTTCTGCATTGGCCCACCAGGTGTGGGATAGATCATGAAATTCTGGGTGGGTTAGCCTGAATTTTTCAAAAGGAAAGGGTTTGAGTTGGGGAGTAGGTATCGTGTCCATCCACAACTGGACTGGCTAGTGATCTGAACCTGAATTTTGGAGGATGATTACTTCAATTGAGGGTCCCTCTAGAATTAGGGTTTCTTAGATTAAAAAGTGATCCAATCTGCATTCTATTTGTTGGGATCCAATATGCTTATTGGACCAAGTGAAGGAGCCGCTTCTAGTCTCAATGTAAATCAGTCTGAGGTGATTTATGAGGTCTCTGAACTTGATGCTGTCCTGGTCTAGTCGCTTCGAGCCCCCTCTTTTTTCTTCTAAAGTAAGGATGTTAAAATCTCCTCCCAAAATCCAGCGCTTTTGAGCTACTAATGCTTCTAAATATGATATAATATTTAGGAAATGATCCTTCTCCTGGCTATTTTTAGGAACATAGGCATTCATGATTACTCCCTCTTTACTGGATCCAATAGGTCGATAGTGCGTTGTAAGTGTGTCTATGATGGAGAAGGCCTGGTAAAAAATAACTGAGGCTGGGTTATAAAGAACGACCAGACCTCTTGCTGCACCTTTTGAATCAATATATATGAAGTTTCAGGGAAACCAACATCTTTTAAACATTTCCTCTGCCATTTCCCCCAGGAATTTGGTTTTCTGTAGCATAAAAATGTCCGGATCCTTTGCCTTAATGGAGTTACGAAGAATCCTCTGTTTGGATCTTCCATTTAGGCCTCTTATATTCCATGTGATGATCTTCATCATGAGGAGTGGTGTGGGGGGGAGAAGATCCCTCAGTGAGACGCTGGATCTGTCTCGATTTAATCATAAAATTATCTACATCCTTGATCAATTGATGGGTCATCTTACGCCCCCGTCATTTTCCCTCTTCAGTGATCCATTTGGGATCTGGACGTATGCCTAGTCTATAAGTAGCACCAGCTGTGGAGTTAATGAAGACCTTATGTACCTTTATGAGCTGCTCAACCAATATAGTTTTCAGTTCCTTCTTGTTGAAGGTTTTCTCTAACTTGTCTAGATCTATGTCCTCTATTTCTTGCTCATCCATCTACATAATGGTATCTCCTCCTTCATCAGAGTCCTTTCCTAGTTCTGGTTGAGTTGGGGAGTCGTGAGCCATGACTTGTTCTAGGACTAGATCTAGGGTTTATTTTTCCTTTCCTTTGTCTTTGCGTGGATCTTATGGTATGTGTGTATTTTCTACTTCCTCTGCATCTGGAAGGTTGCTGAGGGCATCAAAGAAGTTGCTAGTGAGGATGTTCCAGCCTGCACCCTGATTGGATTTTTTCGGTGGCTATTTCTTGCGGCCCAGAATTTGTGTGAAGCCATCTTTCTATTTCTCCTCTACCAATGGCTGTGTTGGATAATTGAGTGGACAATCCTATAAGAGATGTCCATGTTCATGAAACTTCCTGCATCGG
The DNA here is from genome assembly GCA_009831015.1 of Picea engelmannii. Lineage (NCBI taxonomy): Eukaryota > Viridiplantae > Streptophyta > Pinopsida > Pinales > Pinaceae > Picea > Picea engelmannii. The sequence continues at coordinate 486,084 of ML787301.1, read as the reverse complement.
AAGGGGATGTGTTCATAATCTATGATCTGGATCCAGTCTTCATGTTGATATTCTTGGTGATTGAGCCAAGTAGGGCCTTCAAGATGTTCATGTATACACAGATGCGACCATAGGACGTGTATAGTTTTGTCTTGGTTTCCTATGAGGATTTGACATATCGTCCCAACATACTACCAATGCCCATTTAGATTTCTTCAAGCTAGAACTCTTGGGGTAAGGAGTAGAGGTAGATCTAAACTAGGGAAAAGGAAAAGTCCTCCTTCCCTAGGCATAAGCGATTAGTCCAAAATCATAGATATAGCCCCATATAATTGTAGAAGTAGGGGCCATTTTCAAAGACCCGATCTTTGTCCTCTAGATTATAAAAGATGATTGTGAAGAATCCTTTCGAGATGAGATAGAGTTCATAGTCGCCTTTCGGGTTCCACCAGGTCTTGATTCATCGTGTAAGGTCTCTTTTAGAGGGCCATAGCCCTAAGGATGTTCCAATCAAGGTGTGATCCTTCATAAATTGGGTGTGTTCTCCAACCCTAGTGGATTTTACCACATATTTTGGTGTTGTGGGTGCTTGGGGGATACATTTCCCTGGCTCCTAGTTGCAAGATGCCTTTGGATGAGATGGTTCAACTTCCATTACTATGTTTTTTCCTGAGCCTTGTTCATTTTGCATAAATTGATCATGAAGGTGAGGCGGGGGTTCAAAGGTCGACTACCTGGCGTGGGTTCTGTCTATCTCGTTTTCTACTACATTTATATAAGAGGGGGTTTTCACCCCCCTTATGTGTGTCATGTGCGGAGACAACTGTGGCAATGATGTCTCTGTGTGAGGGGAACACTATTTTAATTTAATATTTATTTGAAAGTACTCCAATCAGACATTAAATGAAAAAGTTATCATCAAAACATTGTCTGGTAGTCTAGGTGGCCACCAATTCTTTGCGTGTTAAAAATAGAAGCCGATGGATGAATCCTTTTACATCTATTTTAAATGAAATATTTGCAATTATTTTTAATATTTATTTGAAGAATACATTTTGGATATCTATCTTCTTCCATAATCTCACCTCCTGTTGCAGGAAAATAAATATTTTTTGTAGGTCACGAAGGGGTCCATAAGGTCAACCAATCAATCAAGGAGTGGTTTTTGAAGACCAATTTTTATGAAAAGGGAATGCCACCAAGACATAGAAAAGCAAGAAAGTGACCAATCATGTGATGTTAATTCCTTGAAGGAACCATATCTGCAATTCAAGTTCCTAGGTGCTTGCTGCGAAAGAACTCAAGTTACTGACCAACAACACCAATATTTTTCATAAGTTTACAGATGGATATAATAAAATACAAATGAAGAATTGGATTTGAAGATCAAATGTTACAGAATAATTTCTCTAGAAGTCAAGATATAGTGCTATTGAAGCAAACAAAGTCAATGTTACATCATCCTTATTCCTCATCACTACCCATCATCCTTATCCATCAACGATACCATTGTTACAAATCCTTTTCAACTAGGCCTTTCTATAGAACCTTGTTGTATATCCTTACCTTGAACAATGCTATAGATCTGCTTGCTACATAACTTGTCACCATTTTCCCACTTGTTGCAGAACCTCTCACATTTTTTCCAGTTGTTGCATAACCCGCCACATTTTCTCCATTTGCTACAGAAGCAACACTACTACACAAGAAACCTTCAAGAAGACCTAGTATTTTCTATTACTACAGAACTATGGTATGCTAATGCATTTTCTTCTTCATAGTTCAAATATAATTATAAGAAAAGTGCATGTTGAAGTCAATGAGTTTCCTTTTCTTATGTGGTTGACATTGAAGACAAATATTTTTTCTTAGAATATCATGTAACCATTACTACCAAATCACAAATTCAGCCCACTTCTTTCCTCCACAACTTCCTTCTACACCCACTTTTAACTCACCTAATAAAGTAACTTAGCCCACTTAAAATGATGATATACCTTTTTAATTTTAATAGTTGTTGAATAAATATCTCCAGGAGTTTTCTACTACCAATCCACCAATATTTTCATTGCTTCCTTCTTTATACTAATCTTGTCCAACGCACTTCCTTCATGTTCAACATCTAACAATGTGCTACTGGTTCTACAATATGTTTTTATTTTNGAATAAATATCTCCAGGAGTTTTCTACTACCAATCCACCAATATTTTCATTGCTTCCTTCTTTATACTAATCTTGTCCAACGCACTTCCTTCATGTTCAACATCTAACAATGTGCTACTGGTTCTACAATATGTTTTTATTTTTCAACACCACTTCACAGATCCACCATTGCTACATAAGAAACAAAAATATCAAGTTCTAAAGAAGATATTGGTGTTGCTACACAAGAAACCACACCAATAATCCATGTGGCTGTCACACAAGAACCATCTATAGGGGATTTTGATGCTACAATAAATTTGTCACAACTAGCAAGGGAAAATAAATAGGTATTGCCACACAAGAACCAACAACTACAAGCCTTGAAACTATTACACAAGAATCAATTTCAAGCTTCACAAGAACCAATAGTAGAGAAATTAGCCGAAGAAACTCCTCAGGAGCAAGAGGCTACTTCCCACAACCTATATAGCAGAACAAGTTGCTACAAAAGTAGTCTCCCATGAATGATTCAATGAATATATCTGAAAACCAAGTGGAAATATTGTTGAAATTGCTTTACAAATTTTCAGAGGCATTTGCTACAAAATATCTTTCCAGGGGGGCTTATAAAAAAACATGCTACAGAACCATTCAAGACAACAAAGAAAAAGAAACCCATATTTTCACGATGTCATATACTTGATGCAAATATCATGGAATTCTTAGGTAGGTGCATGCATGCTTTTGATTTCTAATTGTTTGTTAGATTCATCGAATGTTATGTTCTTGTATTTGGAAAATCACTTAAGCCTTCTTTGGTTTTTACTTATGTCCTACTTCCTTACCGGTTGTCATTTTTTTGAGGATAAAAAAATTATTCAGTTGGGGGGGGGGGACCTTGTCCATATATTTACCCATCATGACCACACCATCACTTATCATGACCATACCATCACTGCCCTTGTTGAATCCAAAAGCTTCACGATTCCATTTGAACCATTCCATCATATTACTCTATTTCCATAGTTCAAATCCATTCCAATACACCCCCCCTAATATCTAAGAAACAAAATGACTAGATCTACTGATGTTATAGAATTTGCTAAAGGAAATATATTGATGCTACTACACAAGAACCAACATCAAGAAGGCCCTACTCTGTCTACACAAAAACCAACAATAGGAAATGAGTAGTAAGAACTATAAAGAAAAGTTGAACTAAGTCAAGTGTTACTGCTAAGGCAGAAGAAAAGACACTGATATTGCTCCACAATTTTAAGCACTAGAGAAATCCCCAGGTTAAGTATTAAACCCCTTATTAATCCCTAGATATTGAATTATTACATTTCTAGTGTTATATTTGTATGTAGGGTAGAACCCTTCATTGTATCATTATAATTGTACCCTTTGTATCCTATATATATACCATGAAGACCTAATATGAGGATCATCTTCTCTTATATTGTAGATTGAATATATTGTAAAAAGAGGTTTCTCCCTCAAAGTGGACTATTATTCATTGAATTTTTATCATTCTCAAGGCATTGGTTCATATCATTTTTTATTCAAGCATCGATCCTAGGGTTTTTCTTTTTCAAATGACTCATCTTGGATTTTATATATTTTTTTTGCAGATAATTCAGACAACAAAATTTGGGGGTTACTCAAGAGACATATCCAAGTACTTTTGGTCAAAATTTCAGGTTCTAGTTCATTATAATTTAGGAGATATAGCCTATGGAATATAGGATTTTTGACTCATTCTGAAATTTTAAACGATTTGTATTGGGATTTTTGTTATAACTATTTTTTTGGGAAGTTTAAAATAGTGAAACTTTTAAGATATTGAATAAAAATAACAAAGAATAGGTGGTAAACATTTCAAGATTTAGTTCATTATATGATAACAATAAAATAGAGAAGCATTATTATTGTTATCCCAAATGGCTCCAAAAAACATTTCAACATCAATTAAACCTCTATAAATCTCATCCATAACTCATTAACAAAATGCTAAGATACATAACAAGCTATCCAAATTGGAGGACCAACTTAATGATTTGAGTGTTAGTTCAATAATAAGTGATGAGTTGGTAAACACACAAATAAAAATTAATATATGGAAAAGAATACAGAAGAAATGGAAACAATATGGATGATAATAGGGAACATATGAAAAATAAGATGTAACAAATGAAAAATAAGATGGATGAAAATAAGGAAGTATAAAAATCCATGAATGAAATGAAAAATTCCATGAAGTCCATAAAAACCATTCTCTTATAGAGGATCAATAAAACAGATATGGAGATCCAAGGAAATCATGAAAATAAGGAGAACAATGGTGTTGAGACTCAACTACACATGGGCATTATTTTATCACAATTGGAATGCACAAACACTAAATATCATAATCATTCATTACTCCAAGATCCTCATCATCGAGTTTTCAATGAGGCACCAAGGAACTACTTCATTTCAAAGATCGATATGAGCAAGTTTGATGGTAAATATCCTATAACATGGATATTCTAGATGGAGCAATTATTTGATCTACAACAAGTGTCAAGCTTACAAAAGGTACCTATTGCATCATTTTATTTGGAAAGTGATCAATTTGTTTGATATCAATAGCTTTGCGAAAGAAAAATAATTCTATTATCTCTTGGTCCATTTTTATGGATGAATTGATATCACATTATGGGGATATGAAGAGAAATACATTCTTTATTCAATTGATAAATCTTCGACAAAAGGTCCAATTACTTGACACATTCAACAATTCCAAAAGATCAATCTCATGGTAAAGAACATTCCTGAGGATAATTTGTTAGATCTCTTTATGAGCACTTTAAAGGAGAACATTCAACATGCGGTGCATCTCTTTGAACCTAAATCCCTAGAGCAAGCTTTCGGTATGAAAAATAAAGTGGAAAGAAAAAATATGGCTACTAGAAGGGTGGCCACTAACAACTATAGAGAGCACCATGTTCTCTCTCCTAACCTCACTCAACTAACAAGGTATACATCTCAACAAATGAATGAAAGAAGAGAAAATTGATTATGTTTCAATTGTGATAGAAAGTACAGTAAGGGGCATAAACGTGGTGAGAATAAATTATTCTACATAAACTGTGAAGAGGAATAAGATAAAGATTTGGAACCATAATAAGATTTAGATATAGAAGAGACTACTCCATTGATATATTTTCATGCATTGGATGGCATCAATACTCCACAAACCCTCAAGATACAAGGATACGTAGAAAAAGGTAACAATGTTAATTGATTCTGGTAGTACCCATAACTTCATCAATTACAAATTAGAAAAAAGTCTCAATTGATTTGTATTCCCAACACCATAGTTTCAAGTAATGATTGCAGATGGATGTACCATAAATTGTTCTGGGAAGTGTGATAGTATTAATATCAATATGGGGGAGTATTTATTGGACAATCCCATGATTTCCATCCAAATGGGTGGTGCTGATGTTGTATTAGGGGTCCAATGGTTACAATTATTGGGAACAATGACCCTTATTTTTCAAGATATTTTCATGATATTTTGATCATAAGGCAAGTAAATTGAGCTTTAAATCCAAGGGAAAACCTTTCAGGTGATAATATCTAATAGCATGAAAAAATTACTCAAAAAGGGACACCATGGTATAATTGCACATTGTGCTCACTAAATGTACAAACATTTATATCATCTGCTATAATAGACCTCCAAATAGTTATCAACAACCATTCCAAGGTATTTGAAGAGATGCCTAAGGGCCTTCCACCTGCTCGAGATCATGACCATGATATTCATTTGCAACTAGGAACTGTACCACCTAACATTAGGCCTTACAAGTATCCATATGCACAAAATAATGATATTGAGCAGATGATCCAAGAAATGTTAGAGGCAGACATCATTCAACCCAACTAAAGTTATTTCTGTTCACCAGTAGTGATGGTTACAAAGAAACATGGTTCATGGCGTATGTGTCCAGATTATAGACATCTTAAAAAAATGACCATCAAAGATTAGTTTCCCATTCCCATCATTGATGAATTATTTGATGAATTGCATGAAGAAATTTTCTTTACTAAGTTGGATCTTTGTTCAATATATCATTAGATTAGAATGAGGCAGGAGGAAATTCCCAAAATAGCCTTTAAAACACATGAATGTCATTATGAGTATTTGGTTATGCCA
>ML787301.1:443619-479653 GCA_009831015.1 Picea engelmannii | reverse complement strand
GGAATGTTGTCTTCACATCCATTTGTTCTACTTCAGAATCAAATGCAACAACAACAGATAACAAAAATCTTATAGAATTTAACTTGGCAACATGAGAAAAAATATCACCAAAATCAATTCCCTCAACCCGAGATTAGCCCTTTTCTACTAACCGAGATTTTCATTTCTCCACTTTGCCTTCCACATTCAAATTCTTTTTAAATACCCATTTGTTGCCAATGAGATTTCTTCTAGTCAACAACTCCACTAGATCCCAAGCCTCATTCTTATCCAAGGTTGCCATTTCTTCATCCATGGCCATTATTTGTGAAAAGAATATAACACATAACCAATAGTAGGGTCCAAATAGATTTCTTGTCTCGGTAGAGAAATTATCCAACTCCATTGATCACTATTTGGTAAGCCACTTCCTGGAGCACCAACTTGTCTGGGACAAATCTAGGAACCAAATGTGGATTTTTGGTGGCTCTGTATATTCCGATGTATGTGTCATGCTACATTAAGTACGAGTACCCTATCCTTTTGATTACCGCTAATGCCTTGTTGGTCATGCACGGGGCTGGAGCCCTGGAGATTAATTCCTACAATAAGGCCAAGACGTGGCCACATGATATGTAGTGATTCCTACATATGACCCCCTTCAGTTTCATTGGTCACATATCCAATGAAACCAAAGGGAATCACATTAAGTGATCTGGTGGATCGACAATGATAATGTTAATTCATCTAGAGAGGACCAGAGGGGATCTTGTAAAGTGATCACACAAATTCCTCCAGTGGGACCAGAGGGGATCTTGTAAAGTGATCCAAATGGATTGTAAATGATAGTGTAAAGTCCACATTTTCCACCGACGTTGGTCTTGTAAAGTGTTCTGGTTACCATTTGTGGTGTTCATGCTAATCCCTCTAGTGAAGATCAAAGGAGATAACATAAAGACCTCCGGTGATAGTGGAGTCGTTCTTACTAACTTCTCTGAAATATAAAGGTCACTTGAAATATTGGCTAAGTCTAAAAAGAATCTTTGGTCAAGTTTTAGGGATTAAGTGACGGAGGCCCATGATCCTATGGTTTGGGTTCGATTGTCACCAATATTGGCGTATAACTCTAGTGATAAGGATGCGCAAGGGCGATATCGAGGGTTTAGGTGACTCTGGTATTCTGTTCTCAACATACTCAATTGCCATGGAAATGGGGTTTATAGATGGAATTTCAAGCATAATGATAGGGCTTTGTGGTTTATACGGGCGCAAGGAAGGTCAAGATTGGTATAGTTTCCCAGAGAGAAGGTAGGTGGTTAAGGTCCCTATGGTTCCATCCTTGCTGGGTTCAATGCTAAGTCCAAGTTTTGACTCATGGGGTTATGGGTCTGAGGTGGAGCAGGGTCAGGGTACGATCTACAAGTCATAAAAGGTGATGCTGAGGGGAAATATGGAGGAATAGGAGGCCTCAAATTTGAGGATAGGCCCTACTCCTAACCATTAAATGATATATAAACAAAATTTAAGGAGAAATTAGGGCATACTTGGATAGTATTGACACATGGATGGTGAATGTAGGTTCAGGAAGAAGAACTCTCGAGCTTCTGATATCTTGTTAGCACTCCTCTTTCTCTCTTAAACAATGAGAAAACAATGAAAAATAATGAACGAAGACACTCCCTTTTATAGGTGAGGCACATGGTTTGAGGTCACCCAAGGTGTTCAAAAATTTATCGGAGGAAATGTTGTAAATCCCTCCGGTGAGAACCATAGGTGTTGATGGGAAGATCCCCGATATGCACTAGAAGACATGGTGGGAAAATCTCCGGTGTGCACCAGAGGCGTTAATGCAAATTCCTCCAGTGAGACTAGAGGCTTTATTGTTAACTCGGTTCGATGCATTGGAGAGATTTTTGATAAGTTCTTTGGTCCCACCAGAGACGTTTGTGTGAAGAGCTCCAGTTATGACTAGAGGAGTTACCGAGAAGCGCTCCGATTACACTATTTTCATTTCGTCAACATTTGTGCGAAGTACACCGGTTCTTCAAGACATTGGAGGAGTTTCGAAGAACTCCTCCGGTTCAACAATATTAGTTAGGATCAAGTTCGCCGATTGCTGATTTGGAATCCCAAAATACTTTGTGGGAAGCCCTCTGATATATACCAAAGAACTTAAGGGCAAATCCTACAGAATTCATCAAAGGAGTTAGAAAGAACTCGTCCGATATCCAGAGAATGTTTTTTTTTCAAGATTTGTCTAAGTATTGGAGCAATATATTCAACCCAAAGCAAATCCAAAATAGGGTGACCTATTGACAAAAAGGCAAACAAAGATCAATCATTTCGGAAAATTTTCAAGTCAAGAGGCTCTTATAGAAAACAAGATGGGTCCCATTTTCTTGGAGAGGAGGATTTACAAGAAAAAATAAAAGAAAAAGGGAGGTTGTGATGCCTGACATAACAAATGGTGACACACTAGGCGTAGCCAGGAATCTCTGTAGAGTGGTATCTAAACAATTGTTTTTGAGAATGGAAGCACATGTGATGCATGACCCAAGAGAGAAAGAGTAGGTCCCACAACGTTTTAAAATGCATATTTTGACGAGACAAAGTTTGAATGATATAAAGAAGAAGTTAAACCATTCCCAAAATATATTTATTACCAAGATATAACCTCTTCAAACATAATTAGCTTAAGGAAGGCATGGGTACAACAATGAAATGAGACACCAGAAATGATGAAAATACAAGTTGCTTATGCATTTCTCTGGTGTTTCTCCAATGTTGCCGAGTGTGCATAGCCCCGACGAAGTCACCTCAGTGTCACAATTCTTGCTCCGCTTCTAGTGAGCATCCATAGCCTCGACAAAGATACTTGCATGTCCGATATGATTTGGAATTCCTTTCCCCAAGCCTTTACCTTTTACAATTTGATTCTCTTATATTCAGAGAGAGGTGGATGGGGGGATTCCAACCTTCCTTTAAATGCATGAGTGATGACACCTATGAAGACGATATTTTCCAACTTAATTGCAGAGAACAAACTCCCTAAGTAACATGCCCTAGAGTACTACGCATGTCTTTCCGAGACCATTTCTCCTTAGTTTCAGAGAAACACATAATATGTTCTTAGACATGACCCTTGGTTTCATTCCTTGTTACATTTTAAGAATACAATTCTTGTATGCTGATAAACTATGTTCAACCACTAAGTATGACTTGAAATCATGCACAACAATGCTATACAGATAAGAATGAAGTTATGTATAGAAGCCAAAATATAGATTCATAAGCTTTTGACACCAAATATATTTCATTTCAAGAGATGTTTAGGTTGAAGCCATCAAAATTCTAAGGAATCCAAGGTGATAATTTTCAAGAGAGAAAATTAAAACCAAAAAGCAAAAAAAATTCAAAGCATAAAATAAAACTAGAAACACGAAAAAAAAGGTAAAGTAGAACTGAGCAAACAATCAAGATGAAAAATCAAACTCTTATTTATGTGCAAGGAGGAAGGCACCTCAAGGGATAACATGTGTAATTCTTTAGGATTTTTCCATTGACAGGGACGAGGTCTACAACCCCTTCGATATTTTGCAAATGGTACATTCCTAGGCCAATATTCTCTTTGATCACGAAAGGGCCAAACCACAATTGCTGAAACTTTGAATGTTTTCCTTTATCTTCATGCAGCTTGTCCCATTTGAGGACTAGGTCACCAAACTGAAAGTCTTTCTCACTAGTAAAAGTTTTATCAAACTAACATTTAACAGTTTGTTGGTGAGATTCAAATTTGGTTCTAGCCTTAGAGCAATTCTCTTCTAGATTCAACAAGGTATCGATGCATATTTGGATGATGAGGCACTCTCTCCCATGTGATTGTTGTTTAAGATGAAGGGAAGGAAGATAAATATTTTAAGGAAGGATAACTTCTTTTCCATAGACAAGGAAGTAAGGAGAGGTCCCTATGGAATCCTTGGAGGTGACATGATGATCCCAATGGGCATTGGGTAGTGCATTATGCCAATTTCTTTACTGTTAGACCAAAGTTCGTTTAAGAATGAATATCATATTCTTGTTTGTAGATTCAACTAAGCCATTGCCGTAATGATAGTAGTTGGATGCATACTTTAATTTGATTCCTTTTTCTACAGAAAACTTGGTCAATTTAAATGATGAAAAGTATGTTGTGTTATCCAAAGAGATTTGGACACTCCAAACCTGGTTATGATGTGCTATTCAAGAAACTTTATTACCATTTAGTCATTTACTTTGGTCAGTGTTACCACTTCAGTCCATCGTGTAAAATAATTAGTAGCAACTAGAATACACTTGTGATTCTTGGATGAGTGAGGATTTATCTCATCGATAATATCCATCCCCCATTGTTCGAAGGGATCTTCAACAATGATAGGCTGAAGAAAAATAACTGCCCTGTGCTATCTTCCAGGAGACTTTTGGCAAGTTTCACAACTTCGAGAATAGGCGTGATCATCCTTGAATAATGTCAACCAATATTATCTAGCTCTCAATATCTTGTGAGTGGTGGCGTCACCCAAAAAATGGCCTCCAAATGGTCCATCATGCACATCTTTAAGAAATTTGCTAGCATCTTTCTTTTCAAGACAACGCAGTAGGACTCTGTCATAATTTTTTCTGAACAATATACCATGAACCAATTGATACTATATATATTTCATCCTCAACACTCTCTTTTGTTTGGAATTGATATGGTTCAGAGCTGTGCCATGCTGAATATTGTACTTGAGGTCATTGTAACACAAATTTTCAATTGATGGGACATAAGAAACTTGTTGAGTGTAGAGAGTTGGTTTCTCTTGCCACCCATCTTCTTCTTGATCTTCCGAATTTGTGATTTTAGTTGCCAACTTACAGAGGCCTTGACCTTTAATGATATTTTATAGTTTAAATTCAAGGTCATATTCCTATAGATCAGTCATCCAATTTCCTTGTCTCTCTCATAACTCCCTCTACATAAAGAGAGATCTGACCTCTGGGTGAGGGACAATCACTTTCGTATGGTTCTTCAAAATATATGGTCTGAACTATTTGATGTCTTTGTGGACAGTAAAATATTTCTTGTCCATCGATGGGTAATTTAGTTCAATACCTTGTAATTCAATTCTCATGAATGTGATGGGGCACTCATTCCCTTGCTTGTCCTTTTGTGTGAGCACTGCTGCAAGAGAGTGTTCAGAAGAAGAAATATACAACAAGAAGTCCTTAGTAAAATCTGGACTTTGTAAAGAAGGCACAACTGTTATGGTGGCTTGATATTCTCAAAGGACTCATTTTCAACATATTTCCATTTAAATTGAACATCTATCTTTATCACCCACTGAAGAGGCTTAACTATTTCGACAAAATTCAGAACAAATATTCTTACAAAATTGATCTTTCCAAAAAAGGACTACATGGAATTTTTGTTATGTGGTGGTGGGATTTGCATAATAGATTTAGTTCGTTTTGGGTCCATGGAAATCCCATCCTTAGAAATAACATGAGCCAACAAACTTCATTCTGAAACATCAAAGATGCTATTCTTGGGGTCTAAATTGATACCGTATTTTCTGCATCTTTCGAATATCTGCTTCAAATGTTTGGGGTCATCAACCCTTTGTTTTGAATAAATAGAAACATCGTCAAGACAGATCACCATGCTATGATTGATTAGACCTTTGAAATATATGTCCATTTCCATTTGAAAGGTAGCACCAATGCTTATTATATCGAAGGGCGTTTGACAATATGCATATGTTCCCCACTTGGTCCTAAAGGTGGTATTTAACCGTTATGGTTATGCTACGAGAACCTGATTGTAACCCAAAAACCCATCTAACAAAGAAAACATTTCAGAACCAAAGACGAGTTGATGGATTTGTTCCATAGGGGGAATTGGATAGTTTTCTTTATCGGAGGTCTGGTTCATATGTTATAAATCTATGCAAATTCTGATTTCCCCCGACTTCTTCCTAGAAGACACCATATTAGACACCCAGGTTGAGTGACAAACTTTGAAGATGATCTAGACATCTAACAACTTATTTAGTTCTTTCTGAATGAGTGATTCAAGAGTCAAATGTATTTTCCTTAACTTCTACTGAAATATATTGACACATTCTTTGATAGGAATCGTGTGTTGAATGATACTGGTCTCATAGGTATTCAAATATTCATATGTCCAGGAAAATACATCACTATTTCTCTTGAAAACTTGCATGAATGTATGTTTCTCTGTCTGTGAACAAAAAAATCCTAGATTGATGTATTTGGACTACTAAGGGGTCCCTAGGTTCACCATGAAATGCATCATTTTAGAGCTATTTGTTTTTGGATTCATTGGTTTCCTGAACTTAGTTTGAAGGTCAAACAACTTTTAAAGAGATAACACATTTCTTGGAATGCAATTTACTTTCACCTTACTTGTTTCATATCGATAGTTCTAAAGATATTTTTCATGTGCTCCATCATCTATTACAGAGTCTTGGAAGATGTCTGAGCTGGTAAGGAAATCTATGATCTAAGTATCATTTTTGAATACCCTTCAGTTCGTGACATTGTCTAGTATAGAAGGCCTAGACATAATTTCAACATAAAAACCATCATTAAGAGGTGTGAATTTAGAGGCTACATTCACCAAAATGTCTGCAACAACATTTTGAAAACGAGGTATAGAATCCATATTAAAATATTCAAAGGAATAGAGTAGGTTCCATACCTCTTGTTGATAACCTTTCGAGTGGGGAGATAGGCAATGAACAATGTTTCTTGTCCGACAATTATCTTTGAATCACCAAATACTCGAAGGAATTTTACCTTAAGGTCGATGGATTTTTTCAGGCCTTGGACCAAGGATTGATATTCAATGGTATTGTTGGTGCATTAAAAAACTAAGAGACATGATATGAGAGTTTTAAGATGTTCTAGATCAATAAGAATACATCCTGCCCCGACTCCTTCCTGAGATTTGGAGCTATCAAAGAACATAGTCCATATGTTAGTATGTATAGGTGGGTTAATCACACAATAAACTAATTGTTTTAATATAATAAAAACATTATCATCATTATGATCACATGGAAGGAGTTCAGACTAGGTGTTTGTTTGAATTTCATATGGCTAATTCATAACAACCATGTTCAATTTTTAAAAAACAATTACCCAAAAAGTATGGGTGAAGCTTACAAGCTCGTTCTTACCTTCAATTTCAATTACCGTATGTTTTATATGAGCCTCAATGTTCACCCATTTATTATTTGGATTACCTTTGTATGAGAGCCATAAGTGGGACCAATCTGTAGACAAATAACCTTGAAGCTTAACAAACCATTCCCTACTCAACAATAAACAATAGCTTTCTGGAATATCGTCAACAATAATGTCAATAAACCGATGAACTCTAGGATTAGATGCAAGTCTAATCATGACATCTTTAAGATCCCATATTATTTTAACATTTGACCTATCTAGTTGTATGATCCTTGTGGTAGTCAATTGTGGGACAATATTTATTCTTTGGCAGACTAAGTAAGGTGTTAGAACATTATAGAAAATTTCAAATAAAAATCAAATTTTGAAATCCTTTTGTTTCGGTCTTTTCAAAATAAATTTTGAAAACTTAGGAATATCATTTTTTAGAATACAAGATGTTTCCTTTACATCTTGACATGGTGCATCAAATACCAACCATTAAAAAATTAGCAGTCATCTGGATCGACAGTTCCCACGACTTTAGAGTTCTAGAATTTCAAAAAGGTTTAAGCAAAAGAGAAGTAAGAAGTTCACTTCGAGACTTCATGATTCGGGAGATCAAGCTCAAAATGTTCAAAGCCTTAAAAAATCCTGAAGTCGCAAAGCTCCGGATTCTCAAAGACATGAATTCCCGCAAAAATATTTTGAAATAAATCAACCGATGCGTCATATGCCACCTGCCAATATTTACTTGTGCTGACACGTGGCCCTCATTATTGAGCACCTTAGTCACATCATTCACACGATTTCAGGTGAAACTTGTCACTCAATTTTTATGACATGTCATCAATAGGGACATCATTACTGCCACATCACTCCAAGATATTTTCCCTCGGGATATCAATCAAGAAAAAATTCAAACAAGCGTCGGAGCACCCGAATGCTCGTTATAATAAATCACTAAATATTAATGGGATAAAAGGGTTTAGGTAGGTGTGATTAACGGTAAGTAATCACTCCACAAATTCAAACTTTAGGGAAACTCTATTCGCCGCTAATGGACACTCAGGAAGCCCTGGAGCTCCGGAGTCCCAGAGTTCTGAAGCACTTAAAGTTAAAGTAACCTTAAGCGGTGATCAATTAAAAAAAACAATAACTAAGGGTTGACTAATTGCTTTGTGAATTCGAACTTCGAGAGATATCTATTATTCCACATTCAAAACTCCCGAATGTCGAACCGCCGAAATACCTTATCTTAATTACGATCATTAAAAGTGTATTTAACATGGCTAGGGTAAAAGATTGGGAAAATATTGTGACCGCTAGGTAATAAATTTGACAGATTTGGTATGATTACTTTGTTAATAGATTAATAAGAGGATATTTAGTGATTAGCATTTCTTTAAATAAATATATTTCAAAATTCATATAATTTTACCATTAACATCCAAAACCTTCGCGTTCAGTCGTTTGAATTTACAGATTTTTACTTCTCATAGGAGGGTTAACATCAACATTTGGAAATCATGGCATCGCATAAAGCAAGAAAGCAACAAGATTCATTTACTGAGGAGTCAAGCCCAAATGCAGACATTCTTTCAGATACTACCTCTCGACTGACAGACATTATTAAATCATGGAAGCAGGTTTATGACATTTTAGGCAAGAATTTTCTCTCTGTTCTGATGATTAAGCTGGAGAAGGAGATGAGTCATTTTCAACCAAGATAATTCAGGTGGCTAAGTCAAAACTTCACAGAGTTGTGGCTCGGTCGAAATTAATGCCGTATACTGATATGATAAGCTGGGCCTTAGAGCATGTGGATATCCCGACGAGAACCATGTACAATCACCAGAAGAACATTGTCGGTTCTTTTTGACCTGAGGACATTCATGTAATGTAGAAATTAACCCCCAACCCCAAATATAATTATAATGCATCATTTATAATGAAGTTTGAGGATGATGAATGCAAAAAATATGGCATAAATATTCATGATATAGTAAAATCCCGGTGGGGAAATCAAAATAAATTCAAAACTGATAGCCATGATATATATATTCTACAACCTCTTGTGATGCCCATATTTTTTACATTTCCATGATGATTTGTAGAATGTTTGGAAAGAAATATCCTACGCACTTTACCATAGAGTGGGTTCCTATAATTCATGAAGTTGCTGAGGGATATACTTTTGATTGGGGAAAAATGCTGTCAGATAGCCTAGCTAAACAAATCGGGGATTACAAAACTCAGAAGTCTAAAGTAGAACATGCTCCTTTCTATATATCCACATAGATTATGGATGCAATTTGTTTCAGAACCCCATTTCCTCTTATGAATTGGAGCTGGACTCCGAATGTCACTGAACCCATACATTTCTATCATTCTAAATTATGGGAGGAAAATGCAAAGGATTCATTTTATGAAATTTGTCACAATGTGGTTACTCCAATTCATGAAATTATCTATGGTCGCCCCCCCCCGAAATTTCAGAACAAATTATTGGGAATTTAGGTGCCTTTGCAGATTGGTACGTTGAGGAAAGCTTCTCTTACATCAAAGTTTTTGGTTGTTTAAAATCTCCACATTCTCTTCCCAGATTCCTACCAGACATACTTGTTTGCATAGAAGTATCCTATCAAACAATTTCAACATGCATTACCAAAGAGATGAAGGCCGTACAGAAAAGAGTTTGGCCAACCTTTCCCATACATGTTGGTATATTCTCATTATCTGACTTTGGACATGCTAAGGTGGAGGCTTTGACCTTAGAAGAAATTAAATTGGTTGAAATTGAATACAAAAGGCATGATCCACATAGGGTATTTGAAAATCATTTAGCACAATTCAACATGAAGAGATACATCCATGAAGATTCGCCCTATGATGATTTTTTCAGAGGAGTTAGATCATATGATGAAGTTGTATCTAGATTTAAAAGACTTCCTCAAGAACAACAATCGGGTTTCCTCAGTTTTCAAAAGCACAGAAGGAACAACCTACCTAAAGTCTTGTAGGAAGAAAAAAGGCTTAATCCAACTTCACAGGTGGAAAAATCAGCAGAGCTCAAGCAACATGACTTGCCCGAAGACAAAACTAGGGAAGTGGAAAAGACACCAGAAACATTGTCCGAAGATGCAATAATTACAGGAATATCCATACCAGGTAAAAGTGATCAAGAATTATTTGCATTATTTGAAGCTTTTATGAAGCAGGGGTACAATTGTCCTCTGTCATTTCCAAACACTGAAACTCTAGTGAAATATACCACAAATAAAGGAGGGTCCACTTCACTTATTTCTGCCATACCATCTTTGACTCCCCTAGCAACAAGTTTTGCTTTACCTTGTTTAGAGGTTATCAATATAGACGACTTGACACCTATTGAGTCTAAAGATATTCCTTTGAATCAGATTTATTTTTCAAGAATAAAAGGAAGACTACCATACGAAGGGAATCTCGACAAAAGGAGGGAGGAATTACCATAAAACAAAAAATGATATATGATGGACATGGACAGAGTGACCTTGAATTCAAAAAAGAAGTTGCAGATTCACTAGGAGATTTTGCAACTGCTAACTTGTGGTCAATGGATAATTTGAGAAAACAACTTGACCAAAAGAATATTTTGATTGAACAATCACATAATGATATGCAACAGATGGAAGTGATTACCAGAGAACACATCTACTGTGGTCCATATAATCGGAAGTTTGTTCAGCTACAATTTTTCCTCTGTTTATACTGTGAGTAAAACAAGACTTGTATCTGTGAGAATCTCCTTATTTAAATTCTTCTTTAAAAGACTCATCTTAAATAATTCTTCCACTACGGATAAGGTAAGATTTATCAATATTGGATACCGTACTTTATTTTTACATTTTTTGTTAATCAATTCTACTTTTCATATATTCAATATTTATAAAAGACTCAAAGAAAGAGACACTGCCTCTACGGTTTCTAATCATTAAACTCATTTGAAGTTTCATCTTAAAACTGAAGGTAGAAAAACACTATAAAAAAATTTCTGTTAAATTTTGGATGCCTGACATTATTCTATGAGCCTAAAGTCAATTTCAGGAATAACATAAGGCATGATGTTGTAAGATGCACTATAATCCACTAAGTAATTATGTGCATTGAAATTAACAATCTCATATGTGAGTAGTGTAACGACCCCAATCGTTACGACTACAAGCGAAGCAGAAGGTGCAATTTTTTTTAGGCAGGAAGGAAAAGACGACAATAGTTGTACCACACACCCTAATAGGGAACACATGCACGCAGATAAGGCTACGGACAACAACGACTCAACACGCTAGCACATCGAGTAATTGGGTGAAACATGCGAAAATCAAGACAGATGGAAACGACTACCCACCCGACACAACCACGACAACGCCTACAATCTAAGGGACAACATCAACCCCTGACACAATGACCTCGACGACCAATAACTAGATACCTCTTTGGCGCACAAACCAAACCAGTCTAAACCTTCCATCCAACAAAATCCCACTAGCCTGAAATCCAACTTGCACACCCGAACATTATACGACGTCGTTAGACGAAGACGCTCTAATATACATGAAGCACAATACGCCGGGTGGCTACACGATACCTTGAATTTGCGCAACATCTAGAAGTAAGTCAGTAATAAATTTATCATCAAGGACTCAATCATCACATAGTAACCGGTCTCTAACTACAATAAAAACCTATAACATCTTCCGATATCACATATCTTCCCTTCAAGTTTTTATAATCCCCTAACTTATTATAAGTCCTTAAATTTTTCCAAATCAATTTAAGCAAGGAACCAACCAAGAAGGGGACTTCTATTTAAATTATCCTTCATTAAGAACAAGACTAGACGAGTCAATTAGAAGATTCCAATTCTTATTTTAAATGATCCCTTCATAACCTCTATTAAAATTTTCATTGCAACAGTCTACTATACTCTAGAGTTGAAATAAAATTTCATCACCTCTACTATAAACATGAACTCCATCAATACTACTATTATCCATAAATTAAATCAACCCATAGACTCCACTAAAATCTGGAAATTGAAATGAGTTTCATCAACGCTATTATAATCCAGAAATTAAAATGCACCCATAGACTCCACTAATATCTGGAAATTTAGTTTAGTACAACACACTATAATACAAGCCATTTCAACCATTCTACTTAATCTAGAACCAAATTAAATTCCAAGAAATTCCCCACGGTTCTAGCAGTGTTAAGCCAATGTTAATGAGAAGCGTTATAAAACAAGACGTCTACAACCACGACTAAACAAGGACGTCATTCAACAAGGGCATGATACAACTAGGACGTTATACAACAAGAAAAATAAACAACCTTAAGGAAGGGCATTATTCAACAAGGATTAAAATCACAATTTCTTACAGTAAAAAAATAAACTCTACAGTAAAGTCATTAATTTGATGGCAGTAAAACATTAAATGGTTGTGTTAAAGTTGCGTTACAGATCCAGGTTTTAACTGCAATTTAATTAGCAAATCCATTTGTCTGGGTAGTAATAAATAATTTCAAAGGCAATAAAATCTGCTTATTATAAATGCAAATCAATCATCTATAAATTTACTATGTGGTATTAGTTAATTCAATAGCATGGAATTTGAGTAGTAATGTTTGAATTTCGAATGTGATTAGCTACCAAACAACTCGCTACAACCGTGAACCTTGAGGTCGTGATCACTATACTGTCCAAACCATGCATCGATCATTGTCCATTAGCAAGTGACCTTGCTGTCTATTAGATCAATGAAATCACTGTCTCATCCACACGGGGTATCACTATATAATAAAGGGTAAAACGCTATGTGAGCGCTCAATAATATAACACATGAAATAAAGTTGATGTCTGTATAATTTGGTGGCTGGGAAATCATATAGCTGCATAAACTCGCAGTCAATATATATAAACAAAAACGCTAGCATTCATTAGTATTAACGCTAAGAATTTCAACAATCAAAGAGCTGGGAAAATAACATTAAATATTCACTGTCATTCCAAAGTAAAATTTTGATATATATAAATCTCTATGCTCAATAAAATTCGCAGTAATAATCTAAAACAAAGAGTAGTTATACATTTAAGAGGTGTTGTCTGTCATAAATTAAAATTGGTAGTGATGCTTAAAATCGCTATCCATTATTACATACCCAAAACACAGCCATGTCAAACACTGTCCATTTAAAGGAATCCATAGAGTTACATATGCTAAATGTTGAGTTACACCATGGAATTGGCCGAGTTAAAAACATGACAAATGCTGAGCCACAAACTAGAAATCATAGAGTATAAAAATGATATCGCCGATAACGCAGATTCTCTCAGAAAATCGTGTGTAAGATTTGGGCATTTATGCCATTAAAATCATGAGCAAGAACTGGGCCTTTAACTTCATAAACAAGAAAGCACATAACAACAATATGACCACGTCAATGGGTTCGGTGTATGTGATCTTAAGCAATGATCTGAATGTCGGAGAAGAAAAATTTATATTAACATCAAGGGTAACACCAATTGATCAATCATGAAGCAATTCATGGGCATTTAAAAACCACGTTTTTGTTGAGATAAAATGCCAAGGAGTCGATCCGAGATGAAGCGCATAGAGAATATTTCAAGAAAACAAAGGTGAAATGAAATACATCGTTGATTTCTAGGTTGGATTATGTGCAGGGATAAAGGGATGCAGAGGTAATCAATCACAAAGAAGCACAAGAAAAATCATTCAGCCAAGAATCAATCAACGCAGAGAATGTAAGGGTATATGGTTGGGCAAAACATCCTTCGCTCATCATCCACGCACAGAAAAGTAGGGCATTAGGATCTATAGGTCTATTAACACCGAAGTGACGACCGTCGATCTGACTCCTGGTCGTCTGCTCAGGCGTGGACTGATGATCTACGGTTGAGGACGAAGTATAAAGCACAAACTCTTCAAAAAAATCAATAAAACCAATAGGATAGTCACAACATTCAGGGATCGATTGCCAAGGGAATCAATTCAAGCAACGAGCTTAAGGCTATGGTGAATTTAAGTTCTTGATTAAATTTCTAAGTAAAACACTTTCTTTACACAACTAAAAGTACAGAATGAAAGCACAAGATCAATATTAATCTACCATTCAAAATAAATGCTTGCGTACCGTAGCCCAAGTCGATCGCTCCAAGTCGTTGTCTCGTGCGCTCCATCCAGCTCCCGCTTGCCGACCGATGAGACTTCACCGGTACCTCCCAACCAACACTAGGGGTAATCTTCTTCCCCATTAGCCCCCCAATCCGTAAAGGGGCCACGCACACTAAACCAGAGAACAACTAGCTCCCAACTCGCCTCACAAGGCCGAGATACCACTCCTCACAGAGATGGGTATCCCAACTCCCACAAGGCAAGTCAATCAAATCAAAAATTTTGCAGCATAACGTTACGCATAAAGGAAGAGATCCATCCTCCTCCTCCTCCTCCTCCCTCCTTTATTTAGAGTTTCTAATTGTTTTCTTTCCCAATTTCCCATTTAATTTAATGTTCAATAATTTAATTCAGAAAAATCCTCCCCGTACACATGTCACCCATCCCCTTCATTGCACCATAAATTAATTTAATTAGTCCTATTTCCTTCACCTGCCTAAAAGCATTCCTAGATTCTCTCCTAGGTGTCCCCATATTCCCTTACACATTTTAATGACTTACGCCCTTACTAAATTCCTAGTTGAGTTCAATTTAGAAAGTTCTTAAAGGCAAGGTTCCTTACTAAGTTAGTCATTTTTCTTTTTTCCTTATGTTTCCCCTTTTTCCCTTAGTTTCCTAATTCTTTTAAGTTTCCCTCTTTTCCCATTTTATCTAAAACTCAAATTAGCAAGTGTAGAAAAATACCTTTTCCCCCTTTTTCTTTTTAATTAATAAATTTTTGATTATCATAAGTAACAAAACAATTATTTCATTTTTTAAAAATTACTCCCCCAAAGTAATTTGATTTTTTATAAATTAATTGAATTGCTTACCCCCTTCTTGTCACATGTTTAATGATGATTATTAGTATTGTTTATTTATTTTTACCGCAAGTATCACTTAGACCTAGATTTTATTTTCCTAGGTTGGGCGACATTTTTTATTAGGGAAATTGTTTTTAAAACTTTATGGTCACATCATTCATTCTAATGCCATCTAGGTTTATTCATTTATTAGTTAACAACATGACGTTCCCTTCAGGATGCACTAGGTGCTCCAAGGGTGCCACTCGCCTCATTCAATTTCCCTTGCGCGACATGGCCTTCAGGAAGCACTACGTGATCCAAGGGTTCCACTTGCCTCTTTCCATTTTTCTTGCGCGTAATGCCCTTCAGGACGCACTACGTTCTCCAAGGGTGCCTCTCGCTATTTGACTGACTTGGTAGACATAAAAAAACCCTGGAGTCAATACTCCGCCAGGTGATCTCATGGGAAACTAAGGGCCTCTAAGGAATAAGGCCCCTGCCTTATTGCACACCCCTTAGAATCATCGTAAGCAACTGCCACAGTCTACCCTCACGACATCATGGTCCTTCTCGAACTAGGTAGTCGTTAACCTACATTTCGAGCGATGATGAGAGTGCTAGTAGGCTGTGGCAGGGTTGCTGTCCACACCTCTCCCTCAACATCTCTGGTAGTCATGTGCGGCCCCTCTACTCCACATGTGAGTCTGGTCGGAAAGCTGTCGTCAGCTTGCATCATCAATGAATCATGTCAAAATAAAATCCATAATCATAACATTTAATCAGATGCACATATGTCATATATACACAATCAAACTCCAATAGTCCACTCCCTGACTTGATCCAGAGTCCAAGGGTTTCATCGATGCCTCTGCATCCTCTAGGTTCAAAATCCTGCACACTCAGGAGAAACAAGTCAATATCACCTGTGTATATCAATACAACAAAATAACATGTCATCATATCATAATGCCTCATAATCACAATCAACAACCAATAGTATAATAATCCGGATCACTTGCAAGCAAGTGTCCTCATAGAATAAGTTCACTCATTGCGCACAAGAGCTGGATGTTACATACACCCCCTCTTGGTCTAAATTTCATCCCGAAGTTTCACAATATATAAGTGCCGAAATAATGTTTATCACAATATCATAACTTTATCTATCAAACAAAATGGAAACTATTGGTGCATATCATATGAGTCCTCCCAGGTCGCTGAGTGTAGACTATGGTTGTCCCACTGGACCTTGACCTGATCTACTGTTCGATGCCATTGCTGTCGAATGTGATGATCGAGGATGTGGATCGGTTCAGCCATGAGCACCCCCTCGTCTGATACCTACAAGGAACTCATGTCAATAACATGTGTAGGATCACTAATATAATGTCTCAAAATAGATACGTGAAAAACATTATGCATACGCCTCAAAGAATTAGGCAATGCTAGTCGATAGGCCATGGGCCCCTTCCTCTCCACAATATCGAAAGGTCCCATGAACCTAGGATAGAGTTTATCTCACTTTCCAAATTTGATCGAATTCTTATGCGGTTTTACCCGTAAGAAGACTCAATTGCCAACTTCGTAACTACAGTCAACACGCTGCACATCGACATAACTCTTCTGTCGATATCGTGCTTCTTTGATCCGTTGTCTTATTGTTAGCATTTGATCTTCCATTTCTTGGATTGCTTTTGGTCCCACCAGGACCCTATCCTCAAGCCGCTCCCAACTCAAAGGCATCCGACACGGTCGCCCATAAAGAAACTCGAAAGGCGCCATCTTAATGGTGCTTTGGTAACTGTTGTTATATGTGAATTCCACCAGTGGCAATAATTCTTCCCAACGCTTATGTTGGTACATCACGTACATGCGCAACATGTCTTCTAAGATTTGGTTTGTTCCTTCGGTCTATCCGTCAGTCTCCGAGTGATACACATTACTAAAGTTAAGTTGGGTTCCCAAGGCCTCTTGGAAACTAGTCCAAAATCGTCAGGTAAACACCGATCCTCGATTGGATATAATCCTCTTAGGCATGCCATGCAGCCTCGCAATCTCACTGATGAAAACTATAGCTATGTCATGTGCCTGATACATCGTACACACAAGAATAAAATGAACACTCTTTGTTAGAGTGTCGACTACCACAAAATGCGAGTTGTGTCTCCTTGTCATCAGTGGAAATCCAACAATGAAATCCATCGAAATGACCTCCCATTTTGATTCCAGAATAGCGTGTGGCTATAGTAATCCTGATGGATGTTTATGTTCAGCCTTTACCTGCTGACATTCTAGGCAGCTGGACACATAGTTGACTATGTCTGCCTTCATTCCTTTCCAAAAGAATAAGGGTTTAAGGTCTGCCCTCATCTTCGTGACCCCCGAGTGAGCCATGTACACTACTCTGTGAGCCTCATTTAGGATCAAACTCCTCAACTCGTCATTTGGTGGCACGTAAATTCTATTTTTAAACCTCAATAATCCATTTTCTTCAAACGTAAATCCTTCAAATATTGGTACCATCATTGTCTTTTGTCTGATAAAATCCTTGACCTCTTTGTACCAGTCATCATCGCGCTGTAAATTTAGAATTTTTTCATGTAGATTCACCTAAAGAGGCAACACCGAAAAGATGCGTGGTCTTCGACTCAATGCATCTTCCACTTGATTTACTGTTCCTTTTATGTAAGTAATCTCTAAATCATATTCACTAAGAAATTATGACCAACGTCGTTGTCGCGCGTTCAGGTCGCTTTGCGTAAATATGTGTTGTAGTCCGAAATGCCTCTGTGCATTTCTCGGTCCAAACAAACTTCATGTTCTTCTTTTGAAATTTCGTAATTGGATTTGCTATCTTCGAAAATCCCTCGACGAATCATCGATAGTATCCTACTAAACCCATGAAGCTACACACTACTAGGACATTCGTTGGTGCAGGACATTCCATAATAGCCTAGGCCTTTGCTGGATCCATGATGATACCTTCCCCGGAGATGACATGCCCTAAGTAGTGAATCTTTGATTGATAAAATGAGCATTTGGAAAATTTTCCATACAATTTGTTCTCTTGTAGAAAATTTAGTACCAAGCACAAGTGATTTTCATGATCCTCCATCGTCTGAGAGTAAATCAAAATATCGTCAATGAATACTTGGACAAACTTGTCCAAATACTCGCGGAACACCCTATTCATCGAAATCATAAATACCCCTGGGGCGTTTATTAGTCCAAACGGTAAAACAATAAACTCGTAATGTCTAAACCTTGTCTTAAAGGCGGTCTTAGGGACATCATCCTCCTTGATCCATAACTGGTGATAACCTGATTGCAATTCGATCTTAGAAAACACCGTTGCACCCTTCATCTGATCAGATAGATCATCAATCCTCGACAATGGATACTAATTCTTGATCGTTGCCTTGTTCAATTGATGGTAGTCAATGCAGAGTCTCCACGACCCATCCTTCTTTCGTACGAAAATAACAGAAGTGCCCCACAGTGACACACTTGGATGTATAAGTCCCAGGTCCAACAACTCCTTCAGTTTCATTCTCAACTCCCGTAACTTCGGGGTTGACATACGATAAGGCATTATCGCTATTGGTTCAGTCCCCGATTTTAGGTCTATGGTAAAATCCAATTCCCTCTCTAGAGACATCCCAGGTAACTCCTCCAGAAAGACGTGTGCAAACTATCTCACCACCAGAAGGTGTTCTAGACCTTCTGCTACTCCTTTTTTGTTTAACGCAAGGAACGCATAAAACTTACACCCCTTGCACATGCTCTTCCATAACTGCAAGGAAGAGATGAACCTGAGGGAAACTACCTGGTTCTGACCTACAATCACGCGTCTCTGTCCCTCATCATCGACCAAGCTCAACCGTTTTGTCTTACAGTTGAGTATCACCTCATGCAATTCCAACTAGTCCATACCGATCACGACGTCATAAGATCCTAATATCATGACGTATAGGTTGGCCCTGGTGAAAAACTCTCCCAGTTTAAAGGTACAACCCGTAACCTTTCCTCCAACCTTCTATTTGGCTCTTGAAGCCATCTCTACAGAGCTAAATGCATCATATTCGACTGCCTTTACCTTAATTCTTTTTAGCACTGCCCTAGAGATGAAACTCTCGGTAGTGTTATCGCATAGTTTGGATTTTAGGTCACAGGCTACAGGATAGTGGACAAACTGGCGTAACAGGAACCTTTCCCACCCACTGTCACCTCGATGGGAAGGTTCTTTCTATTTAGGGCGGTTAGCCTAGGGGAGACGTCCCCGGTAACCTGGGGTTTGAAGAGGCAAAGAATATAAAGTCAAGAAGTAAGGTTTTCCCTCCTCTCAGGTTACCACCGGTATCAGATAATCAGGCTAATCAGCCAATAAAGAAGTGAAGTCCCTGTTGAGAACACCTGCCCGGAACAGGACAATAACAACACAATATGTATATTTGTAGGTCATAATTCAAAGGGTTAGTACTTCTAAATTATTTGATCTCATTTAATAAGCAATATAATAGACAAAATTAGGTCAATGTTTTACTAAATAACCTATGCAAGATCACCAATTCATCAATGTCTATAATAATGACTAAGCCAATAGTATTTTCACTCAACAATAGCTCAATAAATTCTTGACGTCATCATTAATTGCTCAATTACTAGTTAGAAAGCTTGCTGCGTCAAGTATGACGTCGGCCTAGGTTAGTAGGGTTAGGGTTAGTTAGGGTTTCAAGAATGAAAGTTTTTAAAAGATGATTTTGAACACTACAAGCTCAACATTGTAAGTCTAACCAATGCCTTAGGGTAAAATGGAGTCAAAATCAAGGGCAAAAGAAATCTTGGGAGGATTTAGAATTCAGAGACTGGAGGGTAGGGTTCTATGGTGTTGCAATGGCAGGGCCCTAGAATCAAAACCCTAAGGGAAGGAGGCTCATTCTGGTGTTTCTTAAGCAAGGCCTCATGCTCCTTCCTCTTTCTCTAAACACACTTGGCAAAAGGGCTAGCTTCAAAGTACATATCTAAGGGAGAAAAGTGTTGTAGGAGCAAGGCTTTTCAAACCCTAGAAGGTTAAAACCCTAGGTGTAGATTCAACTAGGCCTAGGACTTCTCCTCTCTTCAACCTATAACTTTAATGCTAACTCAGAAAAGGGGAGATAAGTGTAGCAACATCTAGGCTATATCTTCCTTTATCAATGGCTAAAACTATTTCTCAAACATGGGGACATATAGAAATGACCTACTAGTGTGCTTGCTACCTAGGGTTTCAAGATTCAACAATATAATAGAAATATAATAGCAAAATGTAAGAAATCAAGCCTACAACCATTCACTTAAGAAGTTTTGCATGAAAAATTCACTTACATATCATGAAGAATGCATAATCAAACCCTAGTTGTAAACCTTCCATGAGAGAAACACCATAAATTCCAAGAGAAATCCTCCAAGAAGAGTTGCACCTCACTTCCAACACCAAAAATACCAAGCAAAAGGCTAAAAGATAGTTTCTCACAAGAGAGTGAGTTATGTTATGTCCAAAATGAGGAAAAACGTCCTCTATTTATACAAATCCATGACCTTCCAATTAAAAAAAATAGGTCATTAAAATAGCCGACAAGGTTGACTACAAAATTTACATTGTTTTAACATTAATTGCTAGAAAAATGTCACAATATGAGAAAAAGGTGGGATGTCAAGCCCTTTTGAGGGAGACGTTGGCCCTTTTTTGGCAAATCCAGCATCCATAAGTGAGATGTTGGCCCTTCTAGGGCATCCTCCAAGCTGCCACAAGTGCCAATAACCCCAGGACATTGCCACACGCTCAAGATAATGTCCAGCTCTCCTAGGTGATGTCCTATCCATCAAAGGCAAACGTTCCATCTGCAGTGGGTGATTCCCCCTAGTCCGGGCTCTGCCAAAATGTCCTGGGTGGAATGTCCTTCTTTCTTCCTGTGCAAAATCTCATCACAATTTTGTCCTTTCTTTGCCATCCCAACAACCATCTGATGGTCTCTTCAGCCCCATGGAGGTCTGAGCTAATCATATCCCCATGTGTACCGGTCCACTGGTACCTGTCCATCGGGTATGGTCCTGCACATCAAAAACTTCGCCCTCCATGGGTTCATTAGTCCTCGAGATCATAGCAATGTCAATCATATTTCATTATTAAATTTATCAAATACATGCATAAAACCCCTAGAATATCATCTAATATCTCAAAGACATTACACTGATTTACTATACAAAGTTGAAGAAATAGACAGAACAACCTATTGGGCCAGTATCCATAAGAAGAAGAAAGTTTCCACAGAAGATTATTCAAGCCATGTTCGTGAAGTGATATGGTCTAAGGACGTCTGGTCATAGTGAAGACGAGGGGTAGGTATTGTCCATGGGTGCCTTTGTAGGAGGTGAGCTGTACCCGTCATGGATGCACTTTTTCCAAGCCTTTTTATTGCCTTTATTCTTTATTTATTACTTTTTCTTTCTTTTTTACTTCAAGGTCTGACCAGAGGACACTGCCTTGGCGTGGTGACCAGAGCTGATAGTGTTACCCACTGGTATTTTAACAGAAATGATAAGGTTGGCTCGTGATGAGATGGCTCGTGATGAGACCCCCTTTCCCTTGGCCATGCAACCAAAGGTCATTGCCCTGGCGTGGTGACCAGATAATGGCAATGTCATACTGTTAGATACCTATGAACATAATGGGCTGGCTCATGATGAGACCTCCCATCCTCTTGGTTAGGTCTTGTTTTTATTATTTTTCTTCGAGTCCCTTTTGTTTCTTATCGAGAGGCCTTTTATTGCCTTCTTGGGGATCCCTGGGCGAAGCATCTCTAGGTTTTATTTCCTATGGATTTTATCTTTTACCAGCTGCTTTTACCCCCTGGGCCTTTAGCCCCTTCTTCCCATAGGACAAAGTGTAACCCTCAAAGGTCATCCTAATGCCTGGACTAGGGGAATGGGATGGATGTAAGGGAGATAAGATGTAAAGTGATAGCATAATGGGAGCGAACGATGGCTCTTCAAATCCCCCCTGGTGGCTAACCAAAACCCAAGGATGCCAGCTTGCTAGGGCATCCCGTTAATCCCCCTAAAAATGGTCAAGTGGGTTAGTGTAAGATCCAAGAAGTCGTCATAAATGTAAAGAACCTGATGCATATATAAGAAAGTTATAATGATCAAACATGACACATACCATGATACCTGGACCAATTACCTCATGGAGCAAGAGTCTTCTCTAATGCAAGTCCAAGCCGATGGTGATGGATGTTGCTGTTGCTGACAGGATAAGTCTGGTGAAGAAAAGAAGGATGGGTCCTCCAGGGCCATGCTCGGGTCAATCCTGCTCTCGGTACTCCATGTCTAGTTCTTGTGGGCCTCGAGACATGATCTCCTAGTTATCCCTAGAAAATGGGGATAACATCTGGCTCCAACTCAGGGACATGTGCTCACCATAGAGCGCATGAGAACCTCAACATCTCTGGCATAAACCTGCAGACCTGTTCACACTTGAAAAGAAACATTAGCAACAAAGGTGGGGTGGTATTTACACCCCGCAAAATATAACATGTATGCATATGGAATAAAACAATCAAGATGCATATAAGGAAACAAACAATAAATGAAGATGGTATAATACACGGAAATGCCTACCTAATCATACTTACCTGTATAGTCATGTCCCACCACCTTGGTGGGGTTTGAGGAGGCGTCCGCTGATGGGTAATGGGTGCCTTCTTCCTTCCAAGGTGGACAAGTAGTATGAGTTATCCACTGATTCCATTCTGATCTTGAAAGGTCCGAGCCATGATTGTGTACTTCCATTTACATTAGTAGGCTCTCCTTTCTGAGTATCCCACATCCATACCAACTCCCCTTCCTTGTATTTTCGGATCTTGTGTTTGGTTGTTCCTTGAAAAACCCTGGTGTACTGTACTGAGGGGTGTGGGTGGGTTTCTGATGTAAAGGCCTCCTGTTGGGATGGATGTATCCGCACGTTTTCTTCATCCTTTGGTCTTTTTAGTATCTTCACCGTCCCTACCTCTTTGTTCTGAAACTGATCTAGGAGTTGCTGATATTCCTCTTTCTTGGGCCACTCAATCTGGTCAAAGTCTTCTTCTGCAACAAATGGCATATCTTCTGGAGAATATTCTTGAA
The DNA here is from genome assembly GCA_009831015.1 of Picea engelmannii. Lineage (NCBI taxonomy): Eukaryota > Viridiplantae > Streptophyta > Pinopsida > Pinales > Pinaceae > Picea > Picea engelmannii. Next base: position 456,282 of record ML787301.1, on the reverse strand, counting down.
GAGTTTGTATCACATCTTTCTGCGCTTCATTTACAGAAGGAACAACCTCTTGTACATGGGTTCCAGTTATCGACACATTGAGTAATCGTCCCGTTGTTCCATCTTTCAAAGGAAACCACAAAAAGGTGAGATCCATCTCAAGGGACCCGCCTATCATTGCACCAAACTTCCTAGACAATAGCATTCCCCATACATCCGGGACATAAAAAACTATAATGTCTATGTGAACTGTCTTCTCGGGGAATTCTTTCAACTGCACTTTGACATTTTCAACAACACCATGTGTGGGTATTTCTTTGGATTCAAATCCACACACATTTCTGTAAGGCCTGGTTACCTTCAGGCCCATCTGCTGCATGACTTTAAGAGACATCATGTTTGCACCATCGCCTGTATCCAACATGAAATTTTTGAGGTATTTGTTGTTCATCATGAGAGGAATTAATAAAGGTCTATTTTCACCGTACTGGATCCGGAAGTGGTCATCTTGTAGCATAATCGGGGGGTCCATAGGCTCAACCGCTCCCGAAAATAAGGTGTTGAAGCGTTCTTTAATAGAAGGGATCTTAACTGCTTCTTTTAAGGGAACATTCACATGCATCTTCGACAAAGCTCCTTCAAAATCAAAATCAAGGGTAATCTTATCATCTTTGGGTGTCTTGGGAGGAAGAACCTCAGGATATTTTGATTGATCATTTGTAGGTTGCTTCGGGTTCTTTCTCTGGTATACTTGGACTTCTTGCTTTTTTAGCTTTTCTCATGATTCTTGGTCCAAGTTGTTAATTATTTCTAATCTTGTTGCTCTGGATGTTTCCTTCAAGGCTTGTTGATGTTCTATATCAGTGATGTTTATCTGAGGGAAAGTTGAAAAGCAGTCAAGATTGTTGACTTGTTGCTGGCTGGTGTTATAAGGACACTCATTCTCCCATTGTGCTTCACTGCATTCCAGACACCAGGGATTTTCATCAACTAAATTTGTAGGGGCCAAAGTATTAGGGACTTCATTTTCATTCTTTGGTTTGTAAGCTTGGTTCCCTTTCTAGAATGACCCTTTGAATAGAGGTCTAGGTGCCTGGGTCTGGGACTTTTCAAGTCTCACGATCCGGTTCATAATTTCTTCTTGATTCTTCATGATGCTATCCACTAAATCTTATAGCTTACTAATACTAGTGCAGAGGTCCGAAGTAGGCTCAACATTGTGTACCACTTTCTGCTTGGTGTCTATTTTCCACCTAGGGTTGGCAAAGGGCTCAATCTTGGATGAAAGGAGATTTCCTTCAATCTTAGTTCCAAGATCTTGGGCTTCTTGAATGGACTGAGGATCTTTGTCCCTAAGAAGATACCCTAATTGACCACTAAAAGATCTAGTATAGATGTGAACAAGATAATCGTCTTTCAGATGATGGCTTGGGGGGTTTCGTTGGAGTAATGCTTCGAACCTTGTATGAAATTCCCGAATGGATTCATTTTCATAACTAGCAAGGCCATTTAGTCGGGTGAGAAACATGTTCGGGTCTTCTTTGATACTCCACCTTATGAGGAAAATTTGTTTGAGTCTATCCATGGTTTTGATGCTTCCATCAGGCAGGCCAAGATACCAATGTCTTGCAGCATCATAAAGGGTAGCAGAGAATAACTTCATGACCAAGTCCTCAGCATCATCACTAATGGCATGAAGCTGAAAAAATGCCCAGAAGTTACTCATATACTCTTCGGCACTAGTAGCATCAGTGTCGGTGAACTTAGGAAACCACTTCTCATATTTGTGTGGAATTTGCCTAGGGTAACCAAGTATGGCTGACATGTCTAATGGTTTGAACAAAGTAGATGACCATTGTCTTTGATTGTTGACTGGGTTTGTAGTACCGGTCTGAGAAGTAGACATGTTTAAAGGAAGTCTCTTTCCAAAAAGTGACTTGAAAACAGGTGAATTAGTCGGAGGCTTCCTTCTAAAAGCTAGAGGAGGGTTATTAAACCTCCTTTTGGTTTGTGGAGTTGCCAGATAGTTTTCCTGAAACTATCAAAGAATAGGGGAATAAAGTCTTAGTGGAGTCGCCAGGTAAGCTTGTAAGAGAAAAGTCTTTGAGGCAAGGCTTACCAAAGGATTTTTCGTTTGAGGAAGATTGACTCAGTGTTCCCCGGCAACGATGCCAAAATGTTATCACGCAGTTTGTATTTTAGGTCATAGGCTATAGGATAGTGGACAAACTGGCGTAACAGGAACCTTTCCCACCCACTGTCACCTCGATGGGAAGGTTCTTTCTGTTTAGGGAGGTTATCCCAGGGGAGACGTCCCCGGTAACCTGGGGTTTGAAGAGGCAAAGAATATAAGGTCAAGAAGTAAGGTTTTTCCTCCTCTCAGGTTACCACCGATATCAGATAATCAGGCTAATCAACCAATAAATAAGTGAAGTCCCTGTTGAGAACACCTGCCTGGAACAAGACAATAACAACACAATATGTATATTTGCAGGTCATAATTCAAAGGGTTAGTACTTCTAAATTATCTGATCTCATTTAATAAGCAATATAATAGACAAAATTAGGTCAATGTTTTACTAAATAACCTATGCAAGATCACCAATTCATCAATGTCTATAATAATGACTAAGCCAATAGTATTTTGACTCAACAATAGCTCAATAAATTACTAGTTAGAAAGCTTGCTGCGTCAAGTATGATGTCAACCTAGGTTAGTAGAGTTAGGGTTAGTTAGGGTTTCAAGAATGAAAGTTTTTAAAAGATGATTTTGAACACTACAAGCTCAACATTGTAAGTCTAACCAGTGCCTTAGGGTAAAATGGAGTCAAAAGCAAGGGCACAAGAAATCTTGGGAGGATTTAGAATTCAGAGACTGGAGGGTAGGGTTTTATGGTGCTGCAATGGCAGGGCCCTAAAATAAAAACCCTAAGGGAAGGAGGCTCATTCTGGTGTTGCTTAAGCAAGGCCTCATGCTCCTTCCTCTTTCTCTAAACACACTTGGAAAAATGACTAGCTTCAAAGTACAGATCTAAGGGAGAAAAGTGTTGCAGGAGCAAGGCTTTTCAAACCCTAGAAGGTTAAAACCCTAGGTGTAGATTCAACCAGGCCTAGGATGTCTCCTCTCTTCAACCTATAACTTTAATGCTAACTCAGAAAAGGGGAGATAAGTGTAGCAACGTCTAGGCTATATCTTCCTTTATCAATGGCTAAAACTATTTCTCAAACATGGGGACATATAGCAATGACCTACTAGTGTGCTTGCTACCTAGGGTTTCAAGATTCATCAATATAATAGCAATATAATAGAAAAATGTAAGAAATCAAGCCTGCAACCATTCACTTAAGAAGTTTTGCACGAAAAATTCACTTACATATCATGAAGAATGCATAATCAAACACTAGTTGTAAACCTTCCATGAGAGAAACACCATAAATTCCAAGAGAAATCCTCCAAGAAGAGTTGCGCCTCACTTCCAACACCAACAATACCAAGAAAAAGGCTAAAATATAGTTTCTCACAAGAGAGTGAGTTATGTTATGTCCAAAATGAGGAAAAACATCCTCTATTTATACCAATCCATGACCTTCCAATTAAAAAAAATAGGTCATTAAAACAACCGACAAGGATGACTACAAAATTTACATTGTTTTAACATTAATTTCTAGAAAAATGTCACAATATGAGCAAAAGGTGGGACGTCAAGCCCTTCTGAGGGAGACGTTGGCCCTTTTTGGGCAAATCCAACATCCAAAAGTGAGACATTGGCCCTTCTAGGGAATCCTCCAAGCTGCCACATGTGCCAATAACCTTAGCACACTGCCACACGCTCAAGATAACGTCCAACTCTCCTAGGTGACGTCCTGTCCATCAAAGGCAAATGTTCCATCTGCAGTGGGTGATTCCCCCTAGTCCGGGCTCTGCCAAAATGTCTTGGGTGGAACGTCCTTCTTTCTTCTTGTGAAAAAGCTCATCACAACATTGTCCTTTCTCTGCCATCCCAACAACCATCTGATGGGCTCTTCAGCCCCATGGAGGTCTGAGCTAATCATATCCCCATGTGTACCGGTCCACTGGTACCTGTCTGTCGGGTATGGTCCTACACATCAAAAACTTTTCCCTCCATGGGATCATTAGTCCTTGGGATCATAGCAATGTCAATCATATTTCATCATTAAATTTATCAAATACATGCATAAAACCCCTAGCATATCATCTAATAGCTCAAATACATTACACTGATCTACTGTACAAAGTTGAAGAAATAGACAGAACAACCTATTGGGCTAGTATCCATAAGAAGAAGAAAGTTTCCACAAAAGATTATTCAAGCCATGTTCGTGAAGTGATATGGTCTAAGGACGTCCGGTCATAGTGAAGACCAGGGGTAGGTATTGTCTGTGGGTGCCTTTGTAGGAGGTGAGCTATACCCATCATGTATGCACTTTTTCCAAGCCCCTTTATTGCCTTTATTATTTATTTATTGATTTTCATTTCTTTTTTACTTCAAGGTCTGACCAAAGGACATTGCCTTGGCATGGTGACCAGAGCTGACAGTGTTACCCACTGGTATTTTCGAAGAAATGATAAGGCTGGCTCGTGATGAGACCCCCTTTCCCTTGGCCATGCAACCAAAGGTCATTTCCCTGGCGTGGTAACTAGATAATGGCAATGTCATACTGCTAGATACCTATGAACATAATGGGTCGGCTCGTGATGAGACCTCCCATCCTCTTGGTTAGGTCTTGTTTTTATTATTTTTCTTCGGGTCCCTTTTGTTTCTTATTGAGAGGCCTTTTATTGCCTTCTTGGGGATCCCTGGGCGAAGCATCTCTAGGTTTTATTTCCTATGGCTTTTATCTTTTACCAACTGCTTTCACTCCCTGGGCCTTTATCCCCTTCTTCCCATAGGACAAAGTGTAACCCTCAAAGGTCATCCTAATGCCCGGACTAGGGGAATGGGATGGATGTAAGGGAGATAAGATGTAAAGTGATAGTATGGTGGAAGTGGACGATGGCTCTTCAAATCCCCCCTCGTGGCTAACCAAAATCCAAGGATGCCAGCTTGCTAGGGCATCCTGTTAAACTCCCCAACAATGGTCAAGTGGGTTAGTGTAAGATCCAAGCAGTCGTCAGAAATGTAAGGAACCTGATGCATATATAAGAAAGTTATAATGATCAAACATGACACATACCATGATACCTAGACCAATTACCTCATGGAGCAAGAGTCTTCTCTAATGCAAGTCCAAGCCGATGGTGATGGATGCTGTTGCTGCTGACAGGACAAGTCTGGCAAAGAAAATAAGGATGGGTCCTCCAGGGCCATGCTCAGGTCAATCCTTCTCTCGGTACTCCATGTCTAGGACCTATGGGCCTCGAGACATGATCTCCTAGTTATCCATAAAAAATGGGGATAACAGGTAGTACCAGGATCTATCATAATACTAAGGGTCTTCTCAGCGACATGTTGAGCACAAAACACACCCTAAAAGGCCCGGGACCATTTCATTTTGGGTACCACCCGATATTTTACATTTTTGACTGTTTTCGCTTCGGTATGAAACTGATACTTTGTCTTATCTTATGTGTTTCATGTTTGAATTAAGTAAAGTTTCCTTAAACATACAACAATGAGTCATCTTAACTTTCAAAGGGATTTAACAACCTACTCTTAGTTCGACATCGGTAAAAGTCAAAGATGACAAAATCGTTTGAGAAGTCAAAGTAGCCGAGTGCCGACGTTCATCAGTGTCGGTCACTGAAAGATTTTCTTTATGCGAACAAGCCTCGACAAGGACTTTGCTGAAGACCGATTCCTTTGGCTTCGACATATAAGTATAATAGTAAGTTCCATGCAAATATAATAATGACTTCACCGACCACCGAACCCTGAAACGTTTCCGAAGATGAAAGTTTATGGCCTGCTGATAGACTATGCACCTGAACTTTCTCCCGGTCACCAATCCCTGATATCATCGACGTCAGAAGTTTTATCAGAAGGATAGTATCGGGAGTACACACAGATACTAGCCGACCCCCAATCCATTCACTGGGTGATGTGACGTGTTAACCCCTGAATGTGTTAGGTACACCACATTTACCGTTATTAGTTAATTCATGGATCACGCATTAGTTACTGACTCATGCACGGATAAAAAAGAACCGTTAAACTCGTCGATACAATGCATCTCCATCCGTGCCTCTGCCGTCAACCAGTCAAGATGTATCTGCATAAATCCGATAGTGGTTTATTTTAAATCTGCATTCATTACTCGTATTAAATAATTGATATGAGTGATAGTATCTCCCCAATTATATCATTTTCATGCCATTGTGTGTGATCCCATTCTGCACAACAAGAAATTCAGAATAGAAAGAAGAGTGAAGATAACAGTTCGGAGGAACTGTCCAAAGTCTAGTGAGTATTAAACAATTATCTTAGAAAGCATTATAGGTATGAGTCTGATTAACGATTTTACACTCCATTTTATATGTTCTCACCCAATGCTGCTCTGTATATGTTTTTAAAGGGTGGGTTTTAATTGCAGGGACAATGCCTTCAAAGAAGCCTTCCACCAGGAAATCACCAAGAGCGCCAAAGCTACAAGAACTAGAAGTAGGAGAGGGACCCCCATGAATAGTTGTAAGACAATTAGATTTCCCTCCCAAGCCGGTCTCTATAATTAATACCATCACCAAGGAGCCCTTTGTCCATCTCCCAACATTCGAAGATACAGAGGCGAGTATTGGAGCCAAGACAAATTTTCTTCACTGGGAAGAAGTGTTCAAGAAAATCAAGAGGGAATAAACCCTCGAGTATACCCCACACAATGACCCTTAGACAAGGAAGCTCGATGACAATGTCCTCCCAAATATTCTTAGGTCTTATTTGCACATGGTGGCAAGATGGTCTCCGGTCTTTCCCTGCATTGAGCTCTTGAAGTGTCTTATTGACCACACTGATGCACAAAAATGTATGATTAATGATGATAACGACAAATACGTCATGGTTTTCCTGCCATTAGAATTTCAAAGTTACTACAAGCTCAAGGACTCTAAGCTAAAACTAAGCACTGATTTTGTCCTGAGTTTCTATGCATCACACGATACCAGCAAAATCATGGCATCTTGGTGGAGGGAAGACAAAAAATTCACAAACCGGACTACTGGCTGGTACCCAACAACCAATCTCAGGGAACCATACATATATCTCATGGCTCTACTTTGCAGGTTACATGGGGAGAAGGATTGCTCTCGATTTTCAGAAGCTTGGATGCCTCTAGCTTTTACAGTCTCCATTTCAGGCGCAGGCTTCAATTGGGGTGCCATCATCTTCAAATAGCTGAGCACCTACATAAGATAGGCTCAGGTTCCGAAGGAGGGAGATACCCTCGCCTTCTACATGGCCTCGTACCTATTGGAAGCCATCTACACTAGGAACACTTTCTCTGGGATGAACCTGAATTGGCACTCTTCGGAGCTCGCGGTCCATGTATACTTCAACATCTTATGGGAAAATAGGTACAAGAAATCCTATGCTATTATCTGTGATCAATTTATTGCACGCATTTACTTTTTTCTCTTAAGGAAATAATTACCTAGTCTGTCAGACGAAGCAAAGAAGGTTATAGAGAAAATTGGTCACTGGTATTTAGATGAAAGAGAAACCTACATCAGGATTTTCGGCACCACGGAGTCACCCCACTTATTACCCATCTATGTTCCTGACCAACTAGTGTTAGGGGAAATTTTCTATCAAACCATCCTGCAGGGATACAAATAAAATTTAGTAAAGGACAAGAAGCGAGATTTCATACCGTATGGGTTTCATATTGGCTTTTGCATGGTCAAGGACATCGTGCATGCTAAGAAACTTGGGCTAGGCCAGTTAGAATTTCGGTTCCAAAATGGCCGATTCCACAAACATGATCCCAAGGGCCTTGTTTTACAACATGCATCACATGTATCATCTTGTTGGCCTTATGCGCATTACCGATTCAAAGATGAAATTTTCACTGAAAACACTCAAAACTGGGATGAGGTGGTGACCAGGAAGGATGATCCTCGAGGAACCAGGTTTAAAGCTATGAACTACGAAGAGCAGGCAACGTATTTGGAGTAGGCAATTCAAGAAATTGGCCGACACCTGGCAGGAGCAGTAGAATATGAATTGGAGGAAGGAATAAGTGATCCCCAAGAAGACATTGAGGCTACGGGAGCTCATCAGGAATCCTCGGCACAAATCAGGGATCTCCCTGAAGATCAAACTACACAAGTAAGGGGCACACTTTTATACCAACAAACTCAGCTTCTAATGAAGTGAATGCAATATGACCCGTACCTTATCATAATACCTGCGATTTCAACTACCGTCCAAAGAGCCCTGACAGAGTCAAGCAATCCTAGTGCCACAGTTCCCGATAACACCAATGGGTTAGGCAACCCTAAATCTACAACATTTCCTATCAATCCCTTGGAAGGAGGGGCATCTCAACCAGAGACAGGCTGGGTGTCGATAGAAACACAAGTGCCCAATCCCTTGAGCACACTTATACACATATACAACGACGACGAGAGTCTAAATCTCGCTCATGAGACCTCGGTGCGGGTCCAAGAGGAAGAAGGTCCCAAGAAAACCCCTTCCCCTGCGTCCGAGGTTCAAGACAAGCAGGTCTCACAAAAGGAAACATATGCCGAAGGTGGCCTCAACAAAAAATAACCCGATGAGCCAGAAACCAAAGTGAATCAAAATGATCAACTTGAACCGGAGGATACTGAGAAATGATCATCACAAAAGGAAATCGAAAGTTCTACAACCGACAGACAAGTAAGCAACAAACATGCACCCGACATCTCTATTTCTCCCAATATCCAAATCTCCAAGGAGCGACAAATAGAGGTCGGGTTCACAAGACAAAACAATGAGGTTCAAGAGCCCGCTCTTGAACATGTATACACTGCGGGTGGCCTAGGAGAAAACCTCACATGGGGTGATCAACAGATACTAGAGCCGGTAGACAAGGTAGCAGACATCTATGTGATCTCCTACGATCAAAAGAGGAAGGCCATCGTTCAAAGGACTGCAAAGAAGCGAAGGATCACTTTGGATCAATCCGTCTTGATTACCACAGAGGAGAACTTAGTCAACATTGCAGACGACCGTGCGTCTGAACTAATCGGTGTAGGAAAATCCCTCTTAGATGCTTCCCATGATAGAGCTAGTGGGGATGAAAAGGAATTGGCCAACACCTTGAAGGAGCTCAAACACTTGCGCCATCTTGCCGAATACTATAAGGGTGCTACACAGACCACTGTGTATCTGAAAGATGAGTTCGATAGAGTTTACAATGATTTCAAGAAGGAAAGGCACCTGTTAATCTCGAATGTAGCTGAATTCTAGGAGGACACTCTCATGGCATTCATGACATGTAAGGAGATGGAGCGATGGTATGAGAAAGCGCAACAGGTGGTAGAAAGGCTCAAGTACATTGAGGCAGTCCAGTAGGGCTGAGAGAAGGAAGAACATGGAATTTAGCTTGTGGGTAAACACAATCTCAATCGCATGAAGCGATCGACCGAATACTGGGCTAAAATGTCTCAAGAACCACATAAATAAATCCAAGGATAATGGACTAGATGCCAAAAGCACTGGGATAAAATCAATAAAATAATGAAGTACATCGGGCTACCCAAGTTCGTCACCCACGATAAGTTTATCGACCTGAGCGAAGTGGTCAAGTTATATGCTGAACATGACTCACTTTGGACCGAAGAGTTCACAAAGATAACCGACGCAAGGCCAGGGAAAGTACAATAGTTTGTAGAACATCCAATTAGAGCCCGAACCATGCTTCAACAATTAAACTTCAGTATAACAAAGTACCGAGCGCATGCAACATACATCAAGGGGATATATGCAGATCCAATGGAACAACACAGATTTCCGTGGGACAACACTTGTGAAAAACTATTTATCAGCTGGTCTGAATATGAAAAGAGTCACCCTTTTCAAGAAACATCTGAGGTGGACTGTTGAAGAAACTGTTAGATGATAACGCCACGTGGCACTTTTTTTGTTTATTTCAAACTATACTTAGCCGTTAATTTATGGTTGAATTTTATATTATAAATAAGGACATCGACCAATTAGTCAAGGGTCGATGGTTGTTGTAAGAACTCTTTGTTTTTTGGTTGTTGATAACTATTTTGAGACTGCTATAAACTGAGAAGTCCTTCTATCCTGTTCCAAGAATGATGCATTAAATGAGTAAGTGCAATTAATTCTGTTGTCAAGTTATCTGGTGCAATGTTTTGATGTTATTTTCTTTAATGATGAAGATAAAATCATTGTGTTGTTATGTGATGAATGTTATGGTAGATGAATTATTTTTCTTACCATGATCTTGATTACATATGTGTTTTCTTTCTATTAATTAGTTTTCTTAGACAATAATTGGGTGCTCATTTGGTTAATGTATTAGTACTAGTCCCTTTGGCATAGAATCGCTGTCTGTATGTTTGAACAACGGGTTATCCCAAGCTCGACCTCTTCCCAATAGTTAAAAATTTGTCCTGTTATTTTTCAAGTTGGTTTATACTGGCTTGCATCTCTCATACCATCCCCACCCAAGAGTAGTACAGAAAAATAACCGTCTTAACTGAAAGAAGAGCCTTCACAAGAAAATGTAAAGCCCATCGATAAATCGGCTAGATCGCAAGATCTGGAGAACCATTCTATCTTGAACGCTGCAGAGTCTAATTAGGCCTCGGTGGCAGGTTTGGTTCCTGCTGTTGAGTCAAGGGATTTAAGACCCATCAACATAAATGGTGCTAGAAGGAGGGCCTGAGACTGAATGGCTAAATATATATGTTATCTATCATTTCAAACAACCTATAGATTTGTAACAACCCACATGCATGGCTAGTCTATCACAAGAGAAACCACACACACTAAGTATTCCCTAAATGGATAGCTCACCCCAACACGAGGAAGAACCTTTTCACCTTGAAATACCTTACGCCCTTCCTCACGAGGAAGTGAATCAGTTCCGGAGAATCACTAGAGCCTACGTCCGAAAAAATCGGCACGTTGTCCTTAGCTCCTATCCTTCCTCGAAGAAAAAAACAAAGAATACCAATGGTTAGTACTCCTGAAGAAGTTTTTGTACACTCTGTATAAGACTTGATAGATTTCATGATTACCGAAATCCAAGAACCTCTTGATCTAATACCCGAAACCCCAACCAACAATATCTTCGAGCCAAAGGATTTTTCGGAAGAAGATGAGCTCAACTCGGATTCCGAAGATATGGAAGGTAATAATGATCATGGGGAGGAAAGGGAAATCCCCCTTCAAGACAACCAACCTTGGTTCGCCGGAGACACCGTGGCCGTCCCTAGACGAGTACATAATCTTCCCCGACACCCGGAAAATATGCTCCCCAATTATGATCCTGAGACTTCAGGTTTACCTGAAGATCATATCAAGAAGTTCATAATTACGATCAGGCTGATGAAAATTCAACATGAATATGTAGTCTACAGACTCTTTCCCTACATGTTTGAAAATTCTGCTTCCACGTGGTATTTTAATTTGCCAGTAGGATCTATAACCAGCTGGACGAAGTTCCAAAAATCTTTTTTAGAAAAATTTGCGGAAGAAACTACTACATGAGCCCTGATGGATGAGTTGTTCGCAGCCACCATGACCCCAAAAGAGAGGTTCAAGGATTTCAATCAAATAATCATGACCATTTTAAACAAATTCCAGCCCTCGGCGAAACCAACTCAAGAATTGCAAATTGAGGTTTATGCCAACACGCTTCCAACTTCTATTTCTATGTTTGTGAAAAGAGCCGCTAAGAAAACCCTTGCAGAGAATTTTGAATAAGCCAAGATGATAGAGTTGCAGATGAAAGGATGTAAGGAAGTCCATGCTTCTTTAGCGAAAAGAGAGACCCAACCCCCTCCTAGGAGAGGACACCTTTTAACTGGACCATCAGGGAAACCGACCGAACAAACTCCTGACAAGGGTAATGGAGATATAGAGGATCTGCAACACATGGTTAAGAAATTATCAAATGAGATTATAGACATGAAGAGAAGCGCAGGGGAGGGAAACCTAGGCCAAAGGCCCTATAATCCTTTCTTTAAAAGAAACCCACCATTCAAAGAAATTGAACCTCCCCCAACCAACTTAAATATTGATCTAGGGAACGTCACATTTGATTCTTTATGCACGTATCACCAGGAAAACCACTCCGAAAGAAACTGCCCCCAATGGGTATATCCCATGAATTTGATGGCCAATCGATCCCTGGATGTGTTGGATTACTGAGAGGGGGGGGGGGTGAATCAGTAATAGAGCAATTTAGTCCCTTTTAACCATATAATCCAAGTGTTATATCCACTTGTCCCCACTTTCCTTATTTTAGGGTTGGGTCCACTTCTAATTTCTCCATTAAAATTATTATTGAAATAATTTATTTTGTATTCAAATCGTGAGGAGTTATGTGACGTTCTACATACCACTAAAAATGGCATGACATGTACTATCCATATAGAATAGTATTATTTGAAAATATATCATAACTCATATCGTTACCCATCAAACAAACTTGGGTCCATTACCCAAACCTGGGGTCTCCAACTTCTCATGGCCATAACTCTCTAACCGTGAG
>ML787301.1:409280-425969 GCA_009831015.1 Picea engelmannii | reverse complement strand
TGGGTCCATTACCCAAACCTTTGTGCTATGGGTCTTTCTTCAAGGGTTGACATCAATGACAACCAACCTTAATCAACAGGATGAAGTCTCCCTAACCGAACAACCAAGTAGTTCAACTATCAATAGTACCAATCAGGAAGAGATTGATCCACCATGACACACATCCATGCTGATATGGGATCTCGACCTGATCATGCCTTCCAACGACCTATTTGAGTCCCAGGAATGACTCACAAAATTCTCGGCAATACAAACGTGCAGTAAGGGTTCGCCTGGATCGAAAGATGCCAACGCCGCCTAGGTATCGAAGAGTAAGGTAACTCCTGATCGCCCGAAAATGCCTTCCTCTTTCGGCAAGAAGCCTATAATAAATCACACCCAGGAATCACCCAAACTAGATTATAATGTGGTCGAAGATTTGAAAAAGTTAAGGGCCAACATATCCGTTATGGACATGTGTAGGATCTCCCCAGTAGAAAGACTTTTTGATGCAGGATTTGAACTCCGTAGGAAACCCGACAATGACAAGCGATCTGGAAAGAAATATGTCTTCCACCGATCCGCTGAGTAAGCTGACTATGAACACCTATTCGGGAGATAGGAGGGAAAATCCCTTTGTTCCACCTTTCCTCCTGACATTTGAAGTCTTCAACCAGAACCTTCACAATTGCTTGGTATATTCTGGGACATCCTCCAACGTCATGCCCTTGGCCATTTGTAATAAGTTAGGCGATTTTCCTCTCAAAAGTGATAAGCATGTCATACAATTAGATAGAATCCGAGTCAAGGTCATGGGAGAGCTCAAAGATGTGATGATCAAGATAACGACGCATACTAATTTTGTGCAAGTGATTGACATAATGTAGTAGATATCCCAGAGGCATATGGGCTATTGCTAAGCCGAGATTGGTCTGAAAAGATCAATGGATATTTTAGTACAGATTGGGCACACCTTTGGCTGCCACTGAAGGGATACAACAACATGATCATGATCGATAGGGAGAAATATCTGAAGCATACAGTCATTGATATCGAAAACCCGAATGAACCTGCATCCATAGACTTTCCCGTGTTGGGTAATTATTCCTGTGATTCCCATTTTGAGAAATTTTCTCCTCTCCTATCTAATTTTCCGTTTACTCAAAACTATGAAATGATTTTCCAAGAAGAATCACCGATGCCGACGAGAGACTCTCTCTTCTTCCAAAACTCCGCACTTGGAATTATGGGAGAAAATATTGGAGAACAAAACATTAAAGAGGAAATAGAAAGGAGCGACTGCCCTTCACTCATTTGGACCCTCTAATTTGATGGATCTAAATCACAAGAAGGGTCAGGAGCAGGGTGCATCCTCATCGACCATAAAGGTAAATGCCATTTCATGTCCTGTAGACTCGAATTCAAATGTACCAACAACACTATCGAGTATGAAGCTCTTGTACAAGGGTTAAAGAAAGCCATAGATCTAGATGTCAAAGAATTGAAAGTTTTCAAAGACTCTGAAATTATTGTTAGACAGGTAAGGAATACTATACACTGCAATTCACCTCATCTTAAGAACTACCAGCAGGAGGTGCATAGGTTAATAGAGCACTTTGAGGCTTTCAATATCACGACGATTCCTAGGGAAAATAATATTCTTTCCGACTCCTTAGCCACGACCGCTTCCAGACTATCACCTCTAGAAGATTATGAAGCCTTCCGATTCACTGTAGAACTGCTCTACAAACCATCAGTACCTAATAACATTTATAATTGTAAAGTCTTTGAGGGAGATGAACACATCATAAACTTCTTAAACAACCAAGACAATTTCAAAGATCTCGCTATTGATGATGAAGAGTTCCAAGAGAAATCAACAGGAACCGATCTTTGGACAAAACCAAAGGCTCACACAATCCCAAGGGGGGTATCTAATCTAGAGAATCTATTTGATCTGAAGAAACGATTTAGAGGACCTAAAAACACAAAGACTGGTAGCTCTTTCCCCCTCCATGAAATTGTAAATCTTGGAACCCCCGAGAGAACCCGAAGAATGTGAACCTCGGAAAAACCATATTTAAGGAAGAGAGGAAAGCCTACCTAAAATTATTTAGACAATATCAGGACATCTTTGCATGGTCCTATAAGGATTTGAAAATGTATGACACCCGCATTATTCAACACACCATCCCATTGAAACTCGAAATAAAACCTTTCCAGCAAAAGCTTCGAAAGTATCATCCATTCTTGGAACCACTCATGTATCAGGAGTTAAGGAAGATTTTAGATGCCAAGATAATTTTCCATGTTAGGCATTCCGCCTGGGTAGCAAATCTTGTTCCGGTGAGGAAAAAGTCGGGAGAAATCCGATTATGCGTGGATTTCTGGAGCCTCAATAGAGCTTCCAAAAAGGACAATTATCCTGTCTCAGCGATGGAACAACTCTTGCAGATCATGTCAAGCTCAGAGATTTTCTCCCTACTAGAAGGTTTCTCAGGCTACAACCAAGTATTGGTTACAGAAGAAGATCATTTAAAAACCAGCTTCCAAACCAAATGGGGAACCTTCGCTTATAAACACATGCCTTTGGGGTTAATCAACTGACGCATCCGCACCCGTAGGTACGCCCACTCACAGGGTATTCACTTCCTTCTTGGCCCGAAGAACTCCACAGTTCTTCTATTTCCCTATCGGGAAATCCACACCCACATAACTATCGCTCGATCCCCTTTCTTTTCTTTTCGGGGAATCAGACTTCGCGACTTCGCTATGTCAAAGGTCGATCATTGGGCTCTCGAATCCCCGAGACCCGATGGCCAGTCAATGCTGACTTCTCCCTTACTCTGTCGGAAGTCCTCTTATCATGATTTCGCTACTCGTGATATCGAACACTTTGGTCTACCGACTCCCGATACCCGATGTGCCGATTACCTGACACGCGCGCGAGTTGACCTTTCAACGTCCTGTCGGGATTTGGGATTCGCGGGATCACGAATCATAATGACAATGATCTTGGGACTTTACTTTTCCCGAACTTCGATGTGTGCCACCTGTCCTCCACTCACCGATTCTTGTGGACCCACTATCCTTTCCCCGTCGGGATATCGCGTTTTGTGATTCTAAACCACAAGAGTATCCTGTCCTCAAGATCCCTGATACTCCGAACCCCGACCTCTTTGGATCTTCTGACACACGTCCCAACTGATGGACGGTTCTAGGCTCGTCGGGATATCGCGGATTGCGATATCACAGTTCTTGTTACAATAATTTGGAGCTTCTACTCACGAAACTCCGATTTACGATATGCGCTTGAATCCAACAGCCCTCGTGATCCTGATCAACAGATCCACCCCTCGTGAGATTAAACCTTCGAGAATACACGACGGTATATCCCTTGCACCTCTCCAATATCTAACGACTCACGGGATGTCGCGAATTCTCCTCGGAGAATACCGACCGTCTATTCCTTCAGGATGAATTCTACGGAAGGATCAAGTACTTCCTTCATGAAGACTTGTTCACCTGCGCGCAAACTTACAGTGCTTGCTTGAATACTTAAACCACAACTTATCCTCGCTGTTCTCCCACAAACTCAAAGGCCTATCCTTCCCGAGCTTTGCTATGACTCTGAGCCCTAGAAAATACTCCTTGCGCGCACTCCTTGCGCAACCCTTCAACACGTCCAAGTGATGAAGTCACTCGACTCTGCATACACCTGCAACAACAATCTTACAACTCTCACTCTGGTTCACAACCCTGAACTTCACCTAGCCTGTGCACTCCTTGCACGACTCCTATGTCCAATTTCGCCTTCTGGGATGAATGAGAACAAAATTTATCTCTATCTGAACCCTCTGTCAACGCCCTCCTTGTGGAAAATTCGACTGCACTCCTTGCAGGAATCCTCTGGCTCAAATAGAGAAACAATTGAAACTCATTCCTTCACCCTTTCAGACTTCAATTCAACCATGAAATCACACACACAACATATAAAAGCAAATGCATAACAGGAAATAAACATTCATGAGCATAACATCAATACACAGGGAACATACACATAACCATGGATTTGAATCAATCTTCTTCTATTAATTCAAATATCAGTACATGGATGTTCTTTACACAGTTCTCTGCTTGATTTTCCTCTTGCTTCTGAATAATATTACAATGTACAATGAGGGTGTCTATATTCCGTTTCCCTCTTCCTATCTAGAACTGTCTAATCTAAGAATTCAATTCTACCTACTTGCATTAACTAGATTAAATGCCTCCTATCTACTAAGGACGAGAGCTATCCGCTCAAAGTCCATTACAATATACAAAGGCACTCCTTCATAAATGGCTTCATTTAAGATCGCGCAACAACTTCAAGGGAAATTTCAAAAACTTGCGCTGGACGTCTTCCAGCTGTCCTTTGTCTTCTGTGCTGGCTCGCTTGTCTCGGGAGATGCTCCTGCATCATACTCCCTCACTTGAAAATTTGCATGGGCTCCTGTCCATGAGCTCCTGCATGGTTTGTCCATGCTTCAGAATCTCTGCTTCAACCTCCCAGCTGACATCTTCAACTGGATGGCCCTTCCACTTGACCAAATATTCAAAATATTCTTTCCTTCTGGTTTTCTTACCCACTCGTTTATCCAGTATCTGCTCCATCTGTGGCTTCTCTGCAACTGGAATTTGCTTCGTTCACTGAACCTCTGGTTGTTCATCACTTGTTCCTGCTTCCTCAAGCTGGTATGGGTATAAATTTGAGACATTGAATATCGTAGATATTTCGACCCCATCCGGTAATTCAATCTCATAAGCATTCTGTCCCATTTTCTTCAACACCTTGCATGGTCCGATTTTCTTCATCTTCAACTTGTTGTATGTTCCCCTCGGGAACCTTTCTTTCCTCAAGTGTGCTAGAACGAGAACACCAACTTCAAACTGAAGTTGTCTCCGGTGCTGATCTGCTCTGCGCTTGTACTCCTGGCTTGATTTCAGCAGTCACTCTTTCACCTGGATGTGAAGTTCCTTCATCGCCTCTGTGAATTTCTCTGCACTAGCGCTGCTAGTAGCAGTCTGTTCTGAATCCCTCAATTCAGAAAATCCTCTCAGCTTTTTTGCCATATATAATCTGGAATGGACTTTTCCCTGTGCTCTGATTCACTGAGTCATTGTATGCAAACTCTGCCTGTGGTAATATGTGGTCCCAATTGCTGTGGTGCTCTGTCACCAAGCTTCTCAGCAAGTCTCCCAGACTTCTGTTCACCACTTCCATATTTCCACCCGTCTGAGGATGATAAGAAGAACTAAATTCCAAGTTAGTCCCCAGCTTCTTCCACAGTGTCCTCCAAAAATTCCCTATGAATTTCATGTCACGATCCGAAACAATGCTTTTCGACAGCCCATGGAGTCGAATAACCTCCTTGAAAAACAAATTTGTGATGTGAGTCGCATCACTGGTCTTCTGGCATGGAATGAAGTGTGCCATTTTAGAAAACCTATCTACTACCACAAATATTGAATCAACACCTCTCTGTGTCCTCGGCAACCCAAATACAAAATCCATGCTTATCGCCTCCCACAACCTCTCTGGTATGGGCAATGGCTGATAAAATATTGCATTCTGCTTCCTCCCCTTCAAATGCTGGCAAATTCTGCATCTGTCAACGAATCTCTCGACATCTGCTCGCATTCCTAGCCAAAAATATGACTCATTCAACTTCGCGAATGTTTTGTCATGGCCAAAGTGTCCTGCTAATCCACCACTGTGTTTCTCTTTCAATAAGTTCTCCCTCATCGAGCAATTCAGAATACACAGTTGATTGCCTCTAAATAGCAACCCTTCCTGGATCATATAGTCTATCTAAGGACTTCTGTCTTTGAAAACTGGATTCTCAGCTGCTTCATACGCTTCTGCAAAATCTGCATCACCTGCATACATGTCCCTGAGATTTTCAAAACCCAATGTTTTGACTTGGAATTCCTGCAACAACAAACACTTCCTGCTCAAAGCATCAACAACTTTGTTAGCAGTACCCGAAATGTGTTTAATCACAAATGTGAAATTCTGCATATACTCTACCCATTTTACATGTTTCTGATTCAACTTCTCCTGTTGAGTCACAAACTGTAATGCGTGGTTATCACTGTACAATACAAATTCTTTCGGGATCAAGTAATGCCTCCATTTCTTCAATGCTTGGATGATGGCATAGAATTCCTTATCATACGTGGAGTACTTCAATTTCTCCTCATTCAGCTTCTCATTGAAATATGCAATCAACCTGTCTTCCTGACTCAAGACCTCTCCTATTGCAAACCCACTTGCATCACATTTCACCTGGAATGTCTTCTGGAAATTTGGAAACACCAAAACTGGTTGTTCCGTAATCTTCCGCTTCAACAGATTGAAGCTCTTCTCAACCTCTGCTGTCCAGTGAAAAGACTTATGCCGCTTCTTCACGCTATCCATCATCGCTGCACTAATTCCACTAAAATTCCTGATGAATTTCCGGTAGAAACTAGCCAATCCATGAAATCTTCTCACCTCAAAAATATTTCTCGGTGATGGCCAATTTTTGATTACTTCCACCTTATCCGGATCCATCCTCAACTCATTAGCCGAAATAAAAAAACCCAAGTAAATGAGCTTTGTCTTCATGAATGAGGACTTCTTCATATTTATCAACAACTTCTCCTGCTATAGCTTTTTCATCACTATAGCCAAATGCTTCAAGTGTTCTGCCACTGATTTACTGTAAATCAGTATATCATCCAAGTATACGATGACAAATTTCCCAATGAGTTCCCTCAGGAATTCATTCATCAACCTCATGAAGGTACTCGACGCATTTGTTAAGCCAAACGACATAACAAGCCATTCATACAAACCTTCATTTGTTTTGAATGTTGTCTTCCATTCATCGCCTTCTCTCATGCGAATCTGGTGATATCCGCTCTTCAAATCAATCTTTGAAAAATATTTTTCCCCACTCAGACAATCCATCAGATCATCCATCCTCAGTAATGGAAATCTGTACCTGATGGTTATCTTGTTGATTTCTCTTGAATCGGTACACATTCTCCAACCTCCATCCTTCTTCGGACTGAGTACTGTCGGAACAACACATGGACTCAAGCTTTCTCTGACTAACCCTTTGTTCAATAAATCCTGGACCTGCTTCTTGACCTCTTCATTCTCTTGCAGCGTTAACCTGTACGTGGCTTTATTTGGAAAACTAGCTCCTGGTATGAGGTCTATATGATGACTCACACTCCTCATCGGTGGAAACGAATGAGGTAGTTCATCCACTATGATGTCAGCGAACTCTTCCAGTAGTTCCTGAATCTCATTTGGTAAATCATCCACTCTCGTGCTAGTCAGAACAATCCTTGGTTTCCTGACCACAAAGAATTGTGGATCTTCTTTCTTCTTCACCTCCGTAAGAAGTTCCTTCCCACTCATGAGAAGTACTGTGTTGCTTACTTCCGACTTCACCTCCTTATCCTTTATCGGAAGCAACATGTGTGTCCTCCCATTCTTCTCCAGGGTGTATGTGTTAATTCGCCCATCATGAATCACATTTCTGTCATATTTCCATGGTCTACCCAACAATAGATGAAATACATCCATGGGAATAACATTACATAAAATCTTATCATTATATCCACCTATCTTGAATTCAACCAAGCATTGTTTAGTAACAGTTACCTGGTGTCCTTTCTGTAGCCACAAAACTCTGTATGGGCTTGGATGATCAGTCGTCTCCAGCTCCAGCTTCTATACCATCTCTATAGATACGATATTATCCGTGCTACCACTGTCCACGATTACCTTGCACACCCTGTCCTTGGTCTTGCAAGATGTTCTAAAAGGTCTAGTCCTTTGGACTAAAATTTCCACTTCCTTCTCAGGTGTCAAAAGGAATTTTCGCATCATAAGCAATCTTCCGCCTTCAACGTCTTCTGCCTCAACATCTCGCCTCTGCGCTTAAGTGATGTGAGCTTATCCAATGTCCTTCTTTTTCTCTGGACACTCGTAAGATTTTTTCCCATTCTTTCCACATGTGAAGCATGTGATGACTCCACCTCTGCCTCTTCCTCTACTTCTAGTACGAGGAAAAATGTTGTTGTCAGCATATCCTCCACTCTGCTCATTATGATTCCCTCTCTGTTCAACGTATTTTCCCCTCTGTGAGGTTCCACCTTTCTCAACTTTACCCTAAGATTTATTCCATTCCTCCTTGGGCTTCTGATATTTGTCCTTGGAAACTGCTTTGCCTCTGGGATGGCTCCTGCCTCAGCCCCTCTGACTCTGTTTTCAGCTCAACTTCTCCTCAACTTTCAGAGCCATCTGGTAAGAATCTTCCACCATTCGGATGGTTACCATGCTCATCTCATCCTAGATATCATATCTCAGGCCATTCATATACCTGGCGAATTTCTCATCATCGCTCTCCCGATGACCTGCCCTGATGTTCAATCGATAGAATTCCTCAGTGTATTCTTTCACTGTCATTAGCTTCTGTCTCAGGTTCTGCATCCTCCTAAACAGAGAAATTTGATAGTCCTTGGGGATGAATTTCACTTTCATCTTCGCGATCATCCTGTCCCATCTCTTAATCTTCTGCTTTCCCTTGCAGCGTCTGTCAGCTTGTAGTTCATCCCACCACAATGCTGCATGTCCCTTCAAGCGCGTGACAACATGCTTGACTTTCTTGTCTTCTTCGACATATTCGTAGTCGAAGTAGGTGTCCAGAGCTCTAATCCAATCTAGAAGCTCCTCTGGATCCAAGTTTCCCTCGTAAACTGGAATGTCCATTTTTGCTTTTGCACCCATCCTGACAATGGATTTGATTAGATGTTCATTTGAGGCATCTTCGGCTGCGACTTTATCCTCTCGTTCAACCTCGATTTCTCTATCAGAATCACTCAGATCCCCTGCACTAGCTGTGCGTCTTCGCGCTGTCTCCATGTCCTCAAGTCTTGCTTGGAGATCACGCATTTGTCTCTCCATATCTGGATTTGTTACCTACCTGCCTCTTATTCGCACCTCCCTATCCTTTGGATCAGGTGATTTCCTTTCTCTCCTCGGCGGCATGGCGAATTCTCTTCTTCTCTGCTACAGAAAGCAAAGAAACTTTCTGTCTTAGCTCTGATACCACTCTTGACGCAGGCACAACTGTAGGTACGCCCGCTCACATGATCTTCACTTCCTTCTCGGCCCGAAGAACTCCACAGTTCTTCTATTTCCCTATCGGGAAATCCACACCCACATAACTATCGCTCGATCCCCTTTCTTTTCTTCTCGGGGAATCGAACTTCGCGACTTCACGATGTCAAAGGTCGATCACTGGGCTCTCGAATCCCCGAGACCCGATGGCCAGTCAACGCTGACTTCTCCCTTACTCTGTCGGAAATCCTCTTATCGTGATTTCGCTACTCGCGATATCGAACACTTTGGTCTACCGACTCCCGATACCCGATGTGCCGATTACCCGACACGCGCGCGAGTTGACCTTTCAACATCCTGTCACCTCTATCGGGATTTCGGGATTCGCGGGATCACGAATCCTAATGACAATGATCTCGGGAATTTACTTTTCCCGAACTCTGATGTGTGCCACCTGTCCTCCACTCACCGATTCTTGTGGACCCATTGTCCTTTCCCCGTCGGGATATCGCGTTTCGCGATTCTAAACCACAAGAGTATCCCGTCCTCGAGATTCCCGATACTCCGAACCCCGACCTCTTTGGATATTTTGACACGCATCCCAATCGATGGAAGGTTCTAGGCTCATCGGGATATCGCGGATTGCGATATTGCATTTCTTGTTACAATAATTTGGAGCTTCTACTCACGAAACTCCAATTTACGATATGCATTTGAATCCAACGGCCCTCGTGATCCTGATCAACGGCTCCACCCCTCGTGAGCTTAAACCTTCGGGAATACACCACGGTATCTCCCCTGCACCTCTCCAAGATCTAACGACTCACAGGATGTCGCGAATTCTCCTCAGAGAATACTGACCGTCTATTCCTTTAGGATGAATTCTACGGAAGGATCAAGTACTTCCTTCACGAAGACTTGTTCACCTGCGTGCAAACTTACAACGCTTGCTTGAATACTTCAACCACAACTTATCCTCGCTGTTCTCCCACAAACTCAAAGGCCTACCCTTCCTGAGATTTTCTATGACTCTGAGCCCTAGAAAAGACTCCTTGCGCGCACTCCTTGCGCAACCCTTCAACACATCCAAGTGATGAAGTCACTCGACTCTGCATACACCTGCAGCAACAATCTTACAACTCTCGCTCTGGTTCACAACCCTGAACTTCACCTGGCCTGCGCACTCCTTGCATGACTCCTGTGTCCAATTTCGCCTTCTGGGATGAATGAGAACAAAAGTTATCTCTATCTGAACCCTCTGTCAACGCCCTCCTTGCGGACAATTCGACTGCACTCCTTGCAGGAATCCTCTAGCTCAAATAGAGAAACAATTGAAACTCATTCCTTCACCCTTTCAGACTTCAATTCAACCATGAAATCACATACACAACATATAAAAGCAAATGCATAATAGGAAATAAACATTCATGAGAATAACATCAATACACAGGGAACATACACATAACCATGGATTTGAATCAATCTTCTTCTATTAATTCAAATATCAGTACATGGATGTTCTTTACATAGTTCTCTGCTTTCTCTTCCTCCTGCTTCTGAATAATATTACAATGTACAATGAGGGTGTCTATATTCCGTTTCCCTCTTCCTATCTAGAACTGTCTAATCTAAGAATTCAATTCTACCTACTTGCATTAACTAGATTAAATGCCTCCTATCTACTAAGGACGAGAGCTATCCGCTCAAAGTCCATTACAATATACAAATGCACTCCTTCATAAATGGATTCATTTAAGATCGCGCAACAACTTCAAGGGAAATTTCAAAAACTTGCGCTGGGCGTCTTCCAGTTGTCCTTTGTCTTCTGCGCTGGCTCGCTTGTCTCGGGAGATGCTCTTGCATCATCAACGCAGGAGAAACCTTCCAAAGGAACATGAACGTAGCTTTCGGAGGACTTATCAATATGTGTGTGGTAGTGTATTTAGATGAATTAACAGTGTATTAGAAGAATATAGAAGAACACATCCAACACTTAACTCATATTTTCGAAAGGTTTCGGAAATACAGTATATCACTGAACCCCAAGAAAACTATCTTTGGTGTCGAGGAAGGTAAGTTGTTAGGTCACATTATATCTCAAGCCAAGATTCACATAGACCCTGAAAGGTTTAAAGCCATATCTCAACTTCCGTTTCCCCATAACAAGAAAACTATGCAGTCCTTTTTCAGGAAAATCAATTTTGTGAGGAAATTTACTCCCGATTTTGCCGAAATCATCAAACCCTTACAAAATATGATTCACAAAAATGTCGATTTTAAGTGGGATGATGAGTGAAAAGACGCTTTCAACAATATCAAAGCTTCCATATCCCAGGCACTGGTGTTGCGAAGCCCCAATTTCAATAGAGACTTTAACCTTTATACTTTCGCTTCCGACCAATCGCTAGCTGTGGTTTTGACTCAAAAGGATGATGAAAACAATGAAGTCCCAATGTCATTTATGAGTACCAATCTTCAAGGAGACGAGCTCAATTATCCTTCCATAGACAAACATGCCTATGCAGTCTATAAGGCCGTAAAGAATTTTAGGTCTGACATCCTCAAGAATCACACAAAGGTGATTGTGCCACACCCTGCAGTCCGATCCCTATTTACCCAGCAAGAAATGGGGGAAAGAAGGGGGAATTGGATGGCAGTAGTCCATGAATTTGATCTAGATATAAAACCTGCCAAACTAGTAAGAGGACAAGGTTTGTGTAAGTTTGCAGCCGAAGCCCAGGATCAAGCAAATGAAGATTCCGGGTGGGAAAACAAAATGGCACTATGGTGCAACGAAGTAGCATACATCTTCCTGTGACAAGGCTCCTGGTACAAGGATTTAACTTATCTTCTACATCACGGGACTTGTCCCGACAAACTCAACCCTGAGGAAAGGAGAGCCCTAAGGTTAAAATCTTCACAGTATCACCTTATAAATTCGGTACTCTTCCGGATCAACTATGATGGAGTACTATTGAGATGTATCTAACAAGAAGATGCTAATAAAGTGCTATAAGAACTCCATGACGGCCCCATCGGGGGAAATTTTGCTGGAAACACCACCGCTCATAAGATTTTGAGAGCCAATTATTACTGGCCCACCTTGTTCAAAGACGCTCATACCTATGCTAGGAACTGTAAGACTTGTCAAATAAATGTTGGAAAGGAGAGAAGGGCAACAGTTCCACTTCAACCTGTGACTATCTCGAGGCATTTTGAACAATGGGGGATAATAGGGGAAATTACCCCGAGCTCTTCAAAATTGCACAAGTATATTCTTACTGCCACTGATTATTTCACAAAATGGTCAGAAGCCATTCCTCCGACTCAGGTAAATGAGAAGGTAGTAATCCAATTTATAGAACAACAACTGATCACAAGGTTTGGTGTTCCTTCTGTTATGGTCTTTGACAATGAAACTTATTTCTCTTCTACCTTATTGACAGAGTTTGTTCTAGACAAAGGAATCATAATCAAGTACTTTGCAAATTACTACCCCCACGGAAACGGTGTGGAAGAATCAACTAATAAGAACCTGGTAAGAATACTAAAGAAGACGGTTACAGATGACCAAAGAAATTGGCATGACCAACTTCATAATGCCCTATGGGCCGATAGGGTCACACCCAAAGAAGATGTAGGGAATTCCCCATACTTTCTGGTCTACGGACAAGAAGCCATCCTCCCAAATGGGCTTTACCTACCATCTCTTCAATTGGCCCAAGACTCCAACAAGGAACCCTCATCGTCCATGCAACAAAGAATCAACACTTTGCTCATGCTGGAAGAAGAGAGAGAGAATGCTAAGTCAAAGTTCCTAGCTCATCAATAGATAGTCAAACGATGGTTCGGTAAGCACAAGGCTAAAGAAAAGAACTTTGAGGTAGGAGACTTAGTTCTGAAGTGGGACAAAGAAAATGAACCAAAAGGGAAGCATTCTAAGTTTCAAAACCTATGGCTTGGACCTTTCCAGATGGCCGAGAAAATTGGGGCAGGTACTTATTGGTTGCAAAATCTGAGGGGGGAACCTGATGCCCTCCCAGTAAACGACCAATCCCTAAAACAATACTTTCAATAATATATATATAATAAACAAATAAATACCCGAAATATCTACTTACTAGTTTGGTAATACCTCGAGGGAAGCGAAGTAGAACCAAAGATTCTGTGTTCACCCAGTGAATCACCATTTGTTGAGTGCTCAACACACCCTAAAAGGTCCGGGACCATTTCCTTTTATGTACCACCCGATATTTTACATTTTTGATTATTTTCGCTTCGGTATGAAATTGATACTTTCGCTTATCTTACGTGTTTCATGTTTGAATTAAGTAAAGTTTTCTTAAACATACAACAAAGAGTCATCTTAATTTTAAAATGGATTTAACAACTACTCGAAGTTCAACATCGGTAAAAGTCAAATATGGCGAAATCGTTTGAGAAGTCAAAGTAGCCGAGTGTTGATCTTCATTGACGTCGACCGATGAAATATTTTCTTTATGTGAACAAGCCTCGGCAGGGAATTTTGCGAAGAACGATTCATTCAGCTTCGACAGATAAGTATAATAGTAAGTGCCGCACAAATAGAATAATGACTTCGCCGACCGTCGACTTCCAAAACATTTCCGAAGATGAAAGTTTATGATCCATTGATAGACTGTGCACCTGAAATTTCTCTCGATCACCAATCCCGGATATCATCGGCGTCATAAGTTTTATCAAAATGATAGTATCGGGAGTACACACAGATACTAGTTGACCCCCAATCCATTCATCGGTTGACGTGACATGATGAGACGTGTTAACCCCTGAATGTGTTAGGTACACCGCATTTACAGTTATTAGTTAATTCATGGATCACACATTAGTTACTGACTCGTGTGTGGATAAAAAAGAACCGTTAAACTTGCCGATACAATGCATCTCCATCCACGCCTCCATCGTCAACCAGTCAAGATTTATCTGTAGAAATATGATAGTGGTTTATTTTAAATCTGCATTCATTACTCATATGAACTAATTGATATGACTGATAGTATCTCCCCATTTATATCCTTTCCAAGCCATTGCGTGTGATCCCATTCTGCGCAACGAGAAATTCATAACAGACAGAAGAGCGAAGCTAACAGTCCGGAGGAAGTGTCCAAAGTCTAGTGAGTATTAATTAGTTATCTTAGCAAGCATTACAGGTATGAGTCCGCTTAATGATTTTACGCTCCATTTTATATGTTCTCACCCAATTCTTCTTTGTATACGTTTTTAAAGGGCAGGTTTTAATTGTAGGGACAATGCCTCCGAAGAAGCCTTCCACCAGAAAATTGCCAAGAGCACCAAAGCGACAAGAATCAGAAGTAGGAGAGGGCTCCCCCTCAACAGGTGCAAGATAATTAGAGTTCCCTCCCAAGTCAGTGTCTGTCATATGCTGGGTGACTACACGATACCTTCAATTTGCGCAACATCTAGAAGCAAGTCAACAATAAATTTATCGTCAAGGAATCAATCATCGCATAGTAACCAGCCTCTAACTACAGTAAAAACCTATAACATCTTCTAGTATCACATATCTTCCCTTCAAGTTTTTATAATCCCCTAACTTATTATAAGTCCTTAAATTTTTCCAAATCAATTTAAGCAAGGAACCAACCAAGAAGGGGACTTGTATCTAAATTATCCTTCATTAAGAACAAGACTAGACAAGTCAATTAGAAGATTCCAATTCTTATTTTAAATGATCCCTTCATAACCTCTATTAAAATTTTCATTGCAACGGTCTACTATACTCTAGAGTTGAAATAAAATTTCATCACCTCTACTATAAACATGAATTCCATCAACGCTACTGTTATCCATAAATGAAATCAACCCATAGACTCCACTAAAATCTAGAAATTGAAATGAGTTTCATCAACGCTATTATAATCCAGAAATTAAAATGCACCCATAGACTCCACTAATATCTGGAAATTTAGTTCAGTACAACACACTCTAATACAAGCCATTTCAACCATTCTACTTAATTTAGAGATGAATTAAATTCCAAAAAAATCCCCACGGTTCCAACAACGTTAAGACAATGTTAATGAGAAGCGTTATACAMCAAGACGTCTACAATCATGATTGAGAAAGGACGTCATTCAGCAAGGGCGTGATACAACTAGGACGTTATACAACAAGAAAAATAAACAACGTTAAGGAAGAGCGTTATTCAACAGGAATTAAAAATACAACTTCTTAAAAATACAACTTCTTACAGTAAAAACATTAACTCTACAACAAAGTCATTAATTCGATGGCAGTGAAACATTAAATAGTTGTGTTAAATTTGCGCTACAGATCTGGGTTTTAACTGCAATTTAATTAGCAAATCCATTTTTCTGGGTAGTAATAAATAATTTCAAAGGAAAAAAAATCGGTTTATAAATGCAAGTCAATCAACTATAAATTTACTGTGTGGTATTAGTTAATTCAATAGCATGGAATCTGAGTAGTAATTGTTGAATTTCGAATGTGATTAGCTGCCAAACAAATATCTACAACCGTGAACCTTGAGGTCGTGATCACTATACTGTCCAATCCATGCATCAATCATTGTCCATTACCAAGTGACCTTGCTGTCTATTAGATCAATAAAATCGTTGTCTCTTCAACAGAGGGTATCACTATCTAATAAAGGGTAAAACACTATGTGAGCATTGAGTAATATAACACATGAAATAAAGTTTCTTTCTATATAATTTAGTGGCTGGGAAATCAGATAGCTGCATAAACTCATAGTCAATATATATAAACAAAAATGATGGCATTCACGTAGTATTAACGCTAATAATTTCAACAATCAAAGAGCTGGGAAAATAGCATTAAATATTCACTATCATTCCAAAGTAAAATTTTGATATATATAAATCTCTGTGTTCAATAAAATTCGCAGTAATAATCTAAAACGCAGAGCAGTTATACATTTAAGAGGTGTTGTTTGCCATAAATTGAAATTGGTAGTCATTCTTACAATCACTATCCATTATTACTTACCCAAAACACAACCATGTCAAACGCTGTCCATTTAAAAGAATCCGTAGAGTTACATATGATAAATGTTGAGTTACACCATGGAATTGGATGAGTTAAAAACATGACAAATGCTGAGCCACAAAATAGAAATCGCAGATTATAAAAATGATATCGCCGATAACGCAGATTCTCTCAGAAAATTGTGAGCAAGAACTGGGCCTTTAACTTCATAAACAAGAAAGCACATAACAACAATATGACCACGTCAATGGGTTCAATGCATTTGATCTTAAGCAATGATCTGAATGTCTGAGAAGAAACATTTACATTAACATCAAGGGTAACACCAATTGATTATGGTATGGTAATTCAGTCATGAAGCAATTCATGGGCATTTAAAAACCATGTTTTTGTTGAGATAAAATGCCAAGGAGTCGATCCGATATGAAGCAAAGAGATAATCTTTCAAGAACACAGAGGTGAAATGAAATACATCATTGATTTCTGGGTTGGATTATGTCCAGGGATAAAGAGACGCA
>ML787301.1:361814-380621 GCA_009831015.1 Picea engelmannii | reverse complement strand
ACTTGATTTTCATGATCATGAGATAGCCTATTTGGCTATGATGATGCTACCTGTAGAATGGTATGGAAGACTAAGTGAGCCTTTCCCATACCATGTGAAATGGATGGATGTGTTTGAGACCAATACAATTAATACCTCCCTAGCTAGGAGGGAGTGTTGATATTATGGTAGCTGTGGGACGTATTAACCTCCATATGTAACCTTTGGATAGAATATAATATTCTGGAAGAAAGAGAAACCCTAAACAGATGTGTAAAAACCCTAGAAGACAAGTCGACTTAGTAAAAAAATTAATATTAAAGTATTACCCTCTAGAAAGAGAAGTCGACCTAGATAGGTAACAAGGATCACTATAAATATAGGGCACTTGAGCTCACTTGTACACCCACCCCCCCACACACACACACTTCACTCACTCTCTCAAGCATAGTGCAAGTTTGGAGCTGCAACTGCAAGAATGGAAGGTGGATCTTTTGGGGTGATTCTTGGTCTATCTCTCTAGAACTATCTAGCCTAATATATGAGCCCTACCTTCTAGTATCTCTTGGTGGTATACTTGGTGACATTATTGGTGGTATTCTTGATAACTGCAACTGTAACTGCTGCAATTGAGTATTGTTCTTTTTCTGTGGTTTTTGGGACTTTCTATCTGGTGAGCTATCTTTGGAGAAAGACATGCTCTCTTGCTTATCTGTTGGTTCTAGTGATGCTTCCAGAATCATTCTATCTAGAAAAGGTTATGGTGCTTGGGGGTGGCTGCGTGCATATGGTTGGGTGACAATAATTATATTGGCTATGGTAAAATGAGCACATTGAATATTTTAACAGTTAACTCATCTGAATCTAGATGACCCTTTCTCAATCAAGATTTTGCCATAAAATCAAGAAACACAAAGTAAATAAGCTAGTACGACATGCCCAATTAAATATGTTGGTGACAAAAACAAGTTTGATTATGGTTGTGATCATGAAGAGGATCATGCACAATAGGTATAAACTATAAGTTATCCATCTAGGAATGAAAAACTTAGTCAATGAAAATGTCAAGAGACTGATTGATGGGCGCATCAAGAAGGATTCAAGTTGGAGGTGGATAAGATAGGATGAAGGGGAATGCATGTCCATTTGAATAGGTCAACATTGGATAAAGGAAGAATATCACTATCGATGTAGTTGGTGACAACGAGGAGTAAAAATATATTTGCTATCACATCAACAATGGGAAAGGGAAAATTATCAACAAGCAGTGCACTGACAAGGGAGAGACGAACCTCACCGATGTGTAGTGTATCCAAGCGAAAGGGAGGGATGTTTTTGAAATGAAATGCATCGATGAAATTGGAAGGAAGTTCTCCAAAAAAAGGTATGCACGTGGCGATGATAATCGTGCGAATATCACTGATGTGCCAACATTGATCACGTGATTTTAATCAGTGATAAAGACATGTGTCAGTGATCTTTGGCGGAATCCCATCGACACATTGGCTAAGTTTGGAGGGAAGTTGCTGATGTATCGATGAAGAATCATTGGTGCACAAATGTGGGGAGAGGAAGAAATGATGCATTTTCTGGTATACTATGTATCGACACAGTAAGAGGGGACTTACTGAAGTGTGTATCAATAGGTGGAGGTGCTCTACAGAGAAACTGAAAATGGTAAGGCAAGAATCAAGGGAATAGAACTTGGGATTAACCATTTACATGAGAGGGAAGGAGCGAGGGTTCCAGTAGGAAAATTGGAGAGGGGCCCAATTTCTTGTCTTAGAAATATGCTAAGACAAGAAAATTGGGAGTTTGTTGTGCACGTGCAACATGGACCTTCCCCAACATTCTTATTAAGATCAAAAACTTCTTTTGACAACTTATTAACCAGTTGAACCACATTGTCCAGATATTTAGGTTCTTTCTGAGGAGGCTTTGCCAATAATAAAGACTTCTTCCCAGTTGATTTAATTTCTTTGGATGAGGGTTGACCATCATAAGAAAAAAATTCCTTTCCAACAACCTTAACTTCTTCAAAATTCAAAGCTATAGAATCCTTTCTAGCTTGTTTGATAAATATACTTATGGAAGGAATAAAATATGAAGTGTAATATTCAATTTTTAGGGATTCCAAGGGAGCGACCTAAAAAAAAAACATATTGAGGATTGCAGTTTTTGATCAAAAATTTGGTCACCTCGATTTTCTTCTCTTTGCAATATATAATTTTTTTTTTATCAAAAGAAATAATTTGTGCACACTCATATGCTCATGGTGTATCCCTCAGTCTCAAATTTTTCACACATTTTACTGATTAAAAATATGAATCTGTATGCTCAAGATATCCATGTTTTTTCCCAATTTCCCAAAGAGCACTTATAGCCTCCATAATTAACCATTTTCCCATTACTCTCATATTCCCTTCACTTCTCAGAAGAAATAATTTGTGCACACTCATCTGCTCATGGTGTATCCCTCAGTCTTAGTTTTTTCACACACTTTACTCATTAAAAATATGAATATGTATGCTAGATATCCATGTTTTTTCCCAATTTCCCAAAGAGCACTTATAGCTTCCATACTTAACCATTTTCTCATTACTCTCATATTCCCTTCACTTCTCATACTTAGCATTTTTTCTACTTTTCATTCCTTACTCTCCTCTCTCTCTTAGTCTCCTCTCCATACTTAATCATTTTTCTCTCTTCCACTCTACTCTCCATACTCTATATTCAACACTTAGCCATTTTTACCTATTTCATTCCTTACTCTCCTTTCCTTACTTATCCATTTCCATGTTCATTTCTATTTTCATTCTCATTTCTTTTCCATTATTTCATTTTCCATTTCCATTTCTATTTCCATTTCTATTTCCATTTCTTATATATTTTTTTCCATTTTCCTTCCCATATTTCACGTAATTCTTTTTATTTTTCCATTTTCCTTTCCATATTTCACATAATTCTTTTAATTTTTCTTTTTCATATTTCACATAACCCCTCTCCAACACTTAGTCATATTTCATGAATTACCATATTACCTCCTTACCATTCACGTAACCCCATGAACTCCTCATATTATTGTTGAAGTTTGAGTAGTTTTGTAAGATATTCTTATTATATTCATATTGTATTTGACCAAGATAAAACCATAAAGAATAATATTATATTATATTTATTAATTTGACGCTATTATGCCTTTGTAAAAGTATGACTTATTGTTCCTTGACAAGTCAATTGTAAGTTGGAAAGATAAAGTGGAAAGGTTGGACCTGACCTAATTTCTGGGGGGGCACAACTTGTATTTATAAGAGGCTAGGCACCTCAATTGAAGAACACACAACAAACTCTCTCACACAGGCAAGTGCACAAGTATGAGAGAGTGACAAAGCTACTGAGGAAGGGTGATGAAACTATAGAGGAAGAGTGTTCTGGTGAAGGGTTTTGGTTATTTGGTGGAGGACTATCTTGGTCTAGTGGTGTACTACTCTATTTTGGTTAGGGTTTCTGGTTTATCTTCCGTTTGGAGAGATCTCTCTTGAGAGGGACATTTCACTTGTTGAAGAATATATATTGAAGAATATTTGATGGGTTTTCTCCCCCATGAGGGTTTCCCAGGATAAATATTGTGTATATTGTGGATGTATTTCTTTCAATGATCCTTATGCATGCAATTATTGTTTTAATTGTGAAGGTTTAAGATATTATTAGGTTTATTTTCAATTCACTAGATAACCATAGCATAGATAGGATCATTGAGAAAAACACAATCACAAGAGACACAACATTTATCTTGGGAAACCCTCATGGGGGAGAAAACCCAACAAAAACTTCCTTAATATAGATAGCCAATACAATGCCAAGAGAATAAAGAAAACACTACAGAAAGTCCTCTCCCAAGTAATGCGCCTCTCTCTCTCTCTCTCTTCATTCTTCTCCAACTACAGCTCCAAACTTGTGCTCTTGAGTGAGTGAACAAATGAGGCACTGACCTCTCTTATTTATACAATATGGCAGGTGTGAACTAAGGTGTATTTTCATTGGTAGGGTCGATTTCTCATTCTGAGTGGTTATAACCACTTTAATATATTCCGCAGGCTAACTTCTCATTTAGCCTATTATAATTAGGGTTTGATCAATCCGCAAAAGGGGATTTGGTCATTTACAATACCCAACATGATCAATCCACAAAAGGGGATTGATCTAATGAATAATACATCAATAATAAATAGAATACTCTTTGCAGTTACAATATTTCAACACTCCCCCTTAACAATAAGGGTATTATACAACAACATCAGGTGAGAGAGAAAGGGAAACATCATCAACAACATCTTGGAACACTAACTGGCGTATCTATAAATCATCGAAAGTTTTTCTCATCGTCCTCATTCACAACATGGAGTTGGAGTAACATCCTCATCTTCTTTAGCATGAGGCTAAAGTAATATCATCATCTTTAACATTAAAGCTAAAATAACATCATCATCATGATCTTCAGCAAGAAGCTGAAGTGTCATCATCATCTTCAACAAGAAGCTGAAGTGGCATCATCAACATGTGCATAAAAATGGATTAGTATAACACTAATACATCATCATGAATAACAACAACAACACAACAAACATTCTAGAGCATCATCAACATCACCACTAGGATGAGATTATTTAGCATGAGGCTAGCATCACAACACAAGGATGGAACATCATCACAACATGAGGCTGGCACATCATCACAACACGAGGCTAGCACATCATCACAACACAAGGCTGGAATATCATCAATACGAAGCTGGCATCACAACAATTAAGCTGACACATCTACACAACATGAGGTTGGAATATCATCAGCATGAGGCTGGAATCATAGCAATTAAGTTGACACATCATCACAACAATTAAGCTGACACATCATGATGCAACCCCCTCCCCTCTTGGGGTTCTTCAACCTCCCGATCATTGAATCTTCCTTTATTCTGAGTCGGATCGACCCTTTGGGCTCCTGATTGTACCCAAAACAATATACACATGCCCCTTTATTCTCCTGTGTACATGTCCTATGATACTCGCACCCTCAGTCTGCACACTCTGGGAACTCTTCAATTTTCATTCGCTAGTTCCCTTTCACTAGCCCCTTCCTACATGTGACCTCAGGCAATGACCTCACATGACCACGCGATTGCGGGGGCGACCAAAAGCGGTTTCAATCAAACTACTTTTCAGCTGGTATCAGAGTATCTCCTTTCACCGTCTCTCCTTTGCCTACATCTGTATACAAAATTAACAATCTGTGCTCTGATACCACCTGTCTCTTTGAACCTACGACTAGGATCTCCTCTGCGGATCTGGTCTTCGGGAATCTCAAATCTCAAAACCTTGCTATTCCTGACTGGTTATCTTCTGGAGTAGAAGATCTGCTGACATGTATTCTTCCCAATCGATGGTTGTGCTTACACTTCGAGGATTTTTTCCTCCTCAATTGGATCAACGGTCCTACAAATCCCTTCTCAATAAACGATCAAGATCTTCTCTGGTTCTTCAGAATTTTCCTTCTCCACTTTCTTCTGGAGTTCTGGATCTGGTGTCGCGTGTCCACCTTCACATCGACGAGTCTCATCACTTCAGATTTATGGGCTTCGGAAATCTCAAATGTCCAACTCATGCCTTCCTGTTTCTTTTATCCAAAGCTGCTAATCCTCTAACACATGTCTCATCCTGGATCAACGACTACAATCCCTTCGCATATTTGGACTTCAGACTTCTCAACTCTCGACTCTTCTCTCTCCTCGAACTGTGCGGATCCCTACCGCATGTCCACTTGATTTGATGATCAAGGGTCACTTTGGGTATTTACATGGACTGCATGGATCTATGCCATTTCTCCTTTGATCTGACGACTATGAATCACTTCCAGACTTTACCTAGAGTTCACGGATTCATGCCACGTTCCTTCTAGATTGGACGACCTAGATTCACTTCGGGTGATTGGATGACCCGGAGCTTGCGATATGCCGCCATGTGTCTCTCTGGATCTAATGGTCTAGATCTATTCAGCTCTTCGATGCTTCGGCTCTTCAACTCTCTGGTGCTTCGGCTCTTTGGCTCTTCGACACTTCGTCTCTTCGGCACTTCGACTCTTCGGGCTTCGACTCTTCGGGTTTCAGGAGTTTCAAACTCCTACACACTCGTTCCTCCTGGAGTGATTTCACCCAAAACACATGATATCTTGACGTGTGTCTCCCCTTGATCTAACGATCTCTATTCGATTCGTGTCTTCAGGTTTCGGGATTTTCAACTCCTGTTCACTCATTCTTCTCGGAGTGCTTTCTCTCGAAAACTTAGATCTCATGCCACCTTTCACCCTTGATTATGGATGGTCCCTGTTAACTTTGGGACTTCAAGACTTTGACAAGTCTTCTCTCCTGCACATAAAAGACATTAAGGCAAGTGGACCTTCTTCCAGATCCAACGATTGTTGATCCTCTGTGCTCAGATCCAACGTGTGGGATCTGTTCTTCTCCTCTACGCTTCCTTGTTCACTGGACATGAGATTCAACGATCCAGATCTCTTCTTCTGCGGTTGATTTGACGAAAATTTTTGCTCCTTCTCCCGAGCTTGCAATTTCTTCTGACTTAGAATATTTATCAGTATTCAAAGGTTTCAACCTTTGATCTTTCACTTTGTAGACCCGATTTTCTAGGTCTCGCTTGTGCTCTTAAACGCGTTATCTCTTCTGAGATTTACAATTTACTCATTCTTCTAATTCTCTCTGTGTACACTTGCACCCCCTCGATGCCCACCTGGAAGAGCTCGATAGAGTTCTCAATAACTCTATTTCTCTCTGAACTCAACACATAGTTCTTCCTGTGCACTCCCTGCACTTGTGCTGATGAAGGTTCAATGATATCTCTCCTGAGATTTCTTGAGGTTAACTCACCTCTATAAACGCACTGCTTGGGGAAAATGTGCACTCCTTGCATTCATAACTCAAAGAAGAGAAACAATTAAAGCTTATACAATACTTCACTAGTTCATACATTCAAAGCATGAATGACATATAAAAGCATAGAAATAAACACAAACATACATAAACACACTATGTGAAGGAAAAATTGCTTTTCTATTATCTCTGTGTGTCTATACAGATGTTTACAAAAAATGGACTGTAACAGACTCCTAGTTCTCTCAAGCTTTGCTAATCTAACTCTATCCCAAGTTCTTCTTCTAAGGCGTCCTGAGATCTCTCTCTCTCTCTCTTCTTTTCAAAAGAGGGCTCTACGAGCTTATCCTCTCCACCGCCTTAGTGATATCACTGTCTCAGTTACGACACCATACTCCTACGACTTCATTACTGATCCAGATTTATGTAGGAACACAATGAAATACAAAAATACACATAAATGCAGAGATGCAACGGAAATAAGACTTCATTTCATTAATAACAAATGACTGAAAAATGCTTACAGACATAATGGAAATAAACTAGCTAGGGCGCTGGTAGCTTATCTATGAGAATATATGTGGAGGCTACTGGCCTCTAAAATGCCTATTACAATGAGGCTCGAAGGCCTATATATTACTGAGAAACAATGGAAAACCCTAAACATGCAAAAACCTAACCCTAGGAGATGAAACGCCGGAATATGGGCCCCGTTGGGGTAAATTGGTACATCAATTTCCCGGGGTCATAACTTTGGCATACTATCTTTGTTTGACGCACATGATACATCGTTAGAAAGATCTATCCGAGGAATACATTGTTGATAGAAAATATAGAGTCCAAAATGAACTCATATTCGCCGGAGCATTCATGCCCAAAAAACATCATTTAGAGCCTCAAAATAGCTCCGAAAGTTCATGACCCAAAGAACTACTAAAAATAATAAATTGTGCTACAATTAAGGAAACTGAAAAACTGAAAGAAAAAATGGTGTGGGTCCAAGTGGAATAGGTAGGTGGCCACCAATATCCACCTAGATCAGTCCTCTCCCCTTAGGAAGCAATGGTCCCCATTGCGTTGAGTTCCTCCACGAGATGAGGAAACTTCTGCTGAACTTGGTCTCTGGTGAGCCACTTGCCCTGGTGAAGGAGTTGGCCTGCTGTGACAACTCGATAAAGTTGGATCCTCTGTTGGCAGGTGTTATTGATCTACGTGTCCATAATTCGATCAGTTGTGTCTTGTTCCATGCAATCTGGGTTTAACTCTGCTGGTGTGAGTTGTTCTGCCATGTCGAATGTGTCTAGTAGAGGTGGAAAGTAGGGACGAAGGCGGTCCACATTGAACACTGGGGGCAGACCAAGGAATGGTGGAATACCGAGCTCAAAGACATTGTCCCCTACAACCTTGGTGATGGTGTATGGCCCGTATCGGAGCGAGCGAATCTTGCAGTAGGGTCCAACGAGGTGCTCCTTTTGCAAATGTAGCCACACTTTGTTGCCCACCTGGAAGTTGTGTGGCACCTGATGTTGATCATGACGTTGCTTGTACTTAGCATTGGCTTTGTCCAAGATGTCATGAACTTGTTTTCAGATGTGCTGAATGTGCTCAATGAAGCTGTTTTCCTTGTCAGCCTTAGACTGGACATGGGATGAATCTGCCTGAGTAGCCGCAAATGGCATGGCTACGCCAATGGGACATAGTGGCTGGAATCCCAAGCCCACTTGAAAGGGATTGTGGATGGTTGATCTATGGAGAGCCCGGTTGTAGCTATGTTGTACATAGGGGAGGCTCTCATCCCATGTGTGTGGATTCTTTGAGTTGTACATGCGCAAAATGTGTACAATCATCCGGTTGACAACCTCTATCTGGCCATCAGTTTGCGGATGGAAAGCTGTGGACTTGGTGAGTTTGGTGTCCAACATCGACCAGAGGCTAGAGAAAAATGTATTGAGGAACTTGTTGTCTTGATCTAAGATGATAGATTGTGGGATCCCAAAGTGTACCCACACTCATTCAAAGAAGATTTTAGCAGTGGCTTCTTCTATGATATTCTTCTTGCAGGCCATCATAATGGACATCTTCGAGAATCGGTCGATGGCCACAAAAACACAGTCATTTCCATGCTTAGTAGAAGGAAGGCCCAACATGTAATCCATAGAGATGGATTCCCAAGGTTGAATGGGGGTAGGAAGCAGAGTATAGAGGCCTTGCTTCTTGATGGTCGGTTTGGCAATGGCGCAAGCAGTGTAGGACTTGATGTACTTCCCGACATCCTGTCGAAGGTTCGACCAATAGAAATACTTTTGCAGTACTTCCATGGTTTTCTCGACCCTGAAATGCCCAACGACCCGACTGTAGTGCGCCTCCCAAATCATCTTGGCACGCTTGCTTGAAGGAACACAAAGGTTTCCTAGGTGACAAAGCAGGGCATCTTGGAGGTAAAAATTGGGAACTTGCTTAACCTCCAAGAGTGTATTGTATGTGTGGCCAAATTCTGGATCACTTGTGTAGAGAAGCGGCCAATCAAAAGTCTCATGCCCACAAGAGTTCAACACATTGGTTAGTGCCACAATGGGTGGTCGAATGAGGCAGTCTGCAACATTATTGGTGCTGCCTTTCTTGTACTTAATGTTCAAATGAAACTGTTGCAGGTATGTGGACCACTTCTGATGGCGATCGTTCTACAAATTCCCTTGTGTCTGTATGAACTGCAGGGGTTGGTGGTATGTGTGGATGACCATTTCCTTTCCCAAAATGTAATGCTTCCATTGCCGACAAGCCTGCACAATGGAATACATTTATTTGTCATAAGTGGGATACTTCTGGACTGTGTTGGAAAGTGTCTCATTTTGATATGCCACTGGATGCCCATGTTGAGTAAGGACTTCCCCAATGGCATAGTCAGAGGCATCTATCTCGATTTCGAATGGTTGTTGCAAGTCTGGTAATGTGAGAACTGGAGCAGAGCAGAGGTGATGCTTCAACTCCCCAAATGCCTTATGTTGAGATTCAAACCAAAATAATTTTTCTTTAGCTCCTCCCTTGATGACTTGACTCAAGGGCCAATTGATATGAGAGAATCGCAACACAAACCTATGGTAGAAATTGGCAAGACCTAAAAAGCTGCGGAGCTCTATTAGGGTGGTTGGGGCTGGCCAATCTCGAATGAATTGGATCTTTGCTGGATCCACATGCACCCCCCGCTCATCAATAATGTATCCTAGATACTGAACCTGGGTCGTGCCAAAAGTGCATTTCTCCAAATTGTCACACAAATTGTGTTGTCGGAGCGTTTGGAGGACCTGTCGGATGTGGTGGAGGTGCTCTTCCCAAGTCTGGCTGAAGATCAGAATGTCATCCAAGTAAACCACTACAAATGAGTTGGTGAATGGCCGTAGGATGTTGTCCATTAGCCTCATGAATGTTGCAGGGGCATTCGTCAACCCGAATGGCATGACCAACCATTCAAAAAATCCCTCGGATTTGAAGGCAGTCTTCCACACATCAGAGGGTTCGATTGGTACCTGGTGATACCTCAACTTCAAGTTGATATTGCTGAAATATTTCGCCCCCTCTAGTTGGTCTAGAAGGTCATCAATTCGTGGGATCGGGTACCTATTCTGAACAATGATCTTGTTCAGTGCCCAATAGTCAATGCAAAGTCTCCAAGTCCCATCCTTCTTCTGCACCAACATGATCGGGCTCCCACAGGGTGATGAACTCGGCCATATGTGACCTTTTTGCAATAGCTCCTGAATCTGCCTCTTGATTTTGTCATTCTCCAGAACAGAGCACCAATAGATGGGTCCATTGGGCAGCGACGCACTTGGGGTGAGATCGATGGGGTGATTGACCTGGCAGTGTAGAGGCATCCTTGCAGGGGAGCTGAAGATGTCCTTGTACTCCTCCACGACCTTATCCATATATTGTTTTCGTGCAATAGGGCCCTTTATGAAGGTCATGGCCATAGTCTTCCTCTTTCCCTGAGGGTGGATCATCAGGAAAACAAATTTCCTGGTTTTGGAAAAGAGCTTACTGCATTGTTTTGCAGTAACCAAAGAGATGGTGGTAGGCGGTGCTATCTCCGGTATACTGTACAACTTATTGCCCAAGGTGATAATAATAGCACGAGGCCTGGAATCATACACAACATGTCTCTTCCACAAGTACGATTGGCCTAATAACTCATTAGAAACATCAAGAGGAGAAATGTCACATAATACTTCATCCGTGAAGGGCTTGATGCTATAGGGAAGGCGACATTGTTGGCTGACGTGAAGGTCCCATCCTTGGTGCAACCACCCGATGGTGTATGGTTGTGGGTGTGCTGTGGTCGACAGGCCCAACTGCTTCACAAACTCTACTGAGATGAGGTTCTTCTGGCTCCTGTTGTCGACAATGAACTGCAAAGGGGAACTCTTTACCCACATCTTGGAATGGAAGAGACGCTCTGCCTCCTATGGATCTTCTGGTTCCTCCTTCTGAATATTCGTTGTGGCAATGGTGGCGTTGGGCTCCGCATCGATAATTTGATTCCTCCTATCATTCTCCTTATCGGGTTCTGATTCAGAGTTGGAGCATGCATCCGATTCATAATCCTTCAACTCGGCTACCAGTGACTGCTTGGCTCGACACTCACTTGTGTTGTGAGTGGAGCTCTTATGGAACTCACACCACTTCCCCGTGTCCTTTTTTGGCTTCGTGGTGTTGTTCTTTGCTTGCGGCTTTGGCGGGTTATCTTGGGCCGCCCTACCTTGGCCTTTTCCTTTGTTCTGTGGTTTGGGGGTACCTTTCCCTTGCTTTTGATTCACAGACCCAAAGTCTCGCTTTTTCTGTTTGAACTTTTGCTCAATCTTGGTAGCATATCGGTACACCACACCAAGTGAGGAGATGTCGAGGAACTCCATTTCCTCCTGAATGTATCTGTGCAGACAACTGCGGTACTTTAACACCAAAATTTTCTCTGAATCTTTGATACCCAACTTTGTGCGTAGGGTATGAAACAGATTCGTCACCTCATGCACATCTTGGTCCCTTTGCTGCCGTAGCGTAGTCCATTGTATG
The DNA here is from genome assembly GCA_009831015.1 of Picea engelmannii. NCBI lineage: Eukaryota > Viridiplantae > Streptophyta > Pinopsida > Pinales > Pinaceae > Picea > Picea engelmannii. Next base: position 368,638 of record ML787301.1, on the reverse strand, counting down.
TATTTGTCCTCATAACTCCCCACGGGATAATATTGTTCCTTTATGGCATCTCCGAAAGAATTCCAAGTGGGTGTGGCCAAGACCAGAGAGGGTTCCCCCTCACCCTATTTTTCCGAGTAGGTTTCCCACCAGTCCTTGACATGGGGGGCGACTTTGAGGAGTGTGAAAATAATCCTTTCTCGGTCGAAAAATTCACGAACCAAGAAATATCCTTCTAACAGATTCAACCATCTATCTACAACATCTGCATCTATTTGTCCCTCAAATATGGGAATGTCAAAGTTTACTTGTACCTTAAAAGGAGTGACACCTCCAGAGTGGCTGTTGGATGTCGATGCATCGCTAGCGAGAATCCATTGAAGAATCTGGGCAAAGTTGTCCATCATCGCATTCCTTTGTTTCTCAAGGGCCTCCTCGAGAGACATTTTGATAGGATCTCTTTCTCCCTCATCTTTCTTTTCTTCCCCCAGGGGCGGTCGTCGAGGTTTGCGAGACTGATCTTGCAAAGGTTCAACCAGATCGAGCCCCAACTCCTTATACCCCGACCTCATTGGAGACATGCAAAGAAAGATCGAGAACGAGCAGACCACTCTGATACCACTGATCTGTATTTATGTAGGAACACAATGAAATACATTAATACACATAAACACAAAGATGCAGTGGAAATAAGACTTCATTTCGTTAATAACAAATGACTGAAAAATGCTTACAAACATAATGGAAATAAACTAGCTCGGGCGCTGGTAGCTTATCTCTGAGAAGAGATGTGGCAGCTATTGGCCTCTAAACTTCTTGTTACAATGAGGCTCAAAGGCCTATATATTACTGAGAAAAAATGGAAAACCCTAAACATTCAAAAACCTAACCCTAGGAGATGAAACGCTGGAATATGGGCCCCGTTGGGGTAAATTGGTACATCAATTTCCCGGGGTCGTAACTTTGGCATACTATCTCCATTTGACACACATGATACATAGTTAGAAAGATATATCTGAGGACTACACTGCTGATAGTGAATATCGAGTCTTAAATAGACTCATATTCGCCAGATCATTCATGCCCAAAAGACATCGTTTAGGGCCTCAAAATAGCTCCGGAAGTTAAGGACCCGAAGAACTGCTAAAAATAATAGATTGTGCTACAATTAAGGAAACTAAAAAATTGAAAGAAACAATGGTGTGGGTCCAAGTGGAATAGGCGGGTGGCCACCAATATCCACTTGGATCAATTACATAAATGTTGATCTAGACTTGACTAAGATCTAGACCTTCTACAAGCAACTATTTAAGGCAACCCTATCCACTACTCGTACAAAGGCATGGCTTGGTTATTACAACCTTGCAACACAATATCCGTATTGGATTAGATTTCAAATTTAAAAATCAGAGAGTCAATGCGTCTCCTTCTCTGAAATGCACACTAATGTGCTGGAATGCTGGAGCGTTGCTGAGGTGGAGCGATGATCCAACATCATACTCCTATGATGGGAAAATCATGAGCTCCAGCTCATGAGCTCCTCTTCTCCAGTGTTAAAATCCTCCTTGATCCCAAACTCTTCCTTGGAGTTGTTCTCTTGTGCCTCTCCTTTGCTGCTGCTGCTACGTCCTCTTATTCTTCTTTCCTATTACTATGGCAGGCTCTCCTCTATTCAGATCCCCTTTGTTGTCTGCTTCTGCTGACTTCACCATCATCTTTCTTATTTCCTCTATCACTCTGTCTAGTTGTTCCAGTGGCTGTCTCTTCTTATGCAGTCTTTTGTGCTGCACTTCCTCCTCCTTTCCATACTTATCATTGGGCATATCTACTCAATCTACCATGCTATATTTACTTCCCCTTATGGCACCAAGTTTCCACTCTGCTGCAGACTCCTCCTGTGACATCTTTATTTTTGTCAGCTCCTCTTGTGTTGGCATATCTCTAACTTCCTCTAATTTCTCTCATGGATGGTATGCTCCTCCATCTGTCTCCAACTTAGCCAGTTGGATGTGCAAGCTTTTCACCATCACCCTTCTCTCTAGGGATTCCAGTTCTTCACACAGATAAAAAAATTCCATGTTGTCTATTTCTCCTTCTGCTGTAGGCTTCAATGCTGCAGCCATCTCTGTTTCATCTTCATGGCTGAAAAATTTGAGCCATTCTTCTGAATGATCATATTATTTTGTCAAGGTATACATCAATGTCTTCTCCATGTTCTCCTCCTTTACAATTTGTGCTAGCTTCTTTTCCTCTGTTGTTTCACTTACATCATGTTGTCACATACCCACTATGCAAATCAAACTACTTCATTGATTCCTCAACAATCAGAATCCCCAAAGTCCTACAGGGCTTAGCGAGGGAAAGTTTCTCTCTTGGGGTCTTATCCATGTGACCCTATACGGTGTCCACGCGCTTAAGCCAACCAAGAACTTATCGGCTTTTCGCGATTCAAGGAATCATGATACACGACTTCTACCTTTCCCCATTCAAATCACTGAGACTTCCGAGGTCTCCAAAGTTTCCCTCCAAAGGGGGATCGACGGCCGTAAGCCTCCCTTGATCCAACAACATGGATCCTTTTAGGGTTTCGGTACTCGGGAGTTCGAAGTGCAACGACTCCAAGACTCTTTGTTATTCAAATCTCCGAATTCCGATATGGGAAGTGATGGAGTCGCGCTCCCAAGCACGTCCACTCACAGGATCGTTCAATCAGTTCATGAGCTGAAGTGGCTCATTGGATTCCCTGCTGGAATCTCTGTCAAAACATGATCCATAGGTCCTTCTTTCCTTGTCACAGCCTTTGCATATGACCGCTACCCTTTCCACAACAGGAATTGCATATACCCTCGGATTTCAGGGTTTCATGATCCCCGATGTCAAGAGTTCCCTGTTCTCTTGAATCCCCGATCTCCGATGAGCCAATTCACTGATATGGTCCCTTACGTGTTATCCCTCCTGGCTAAACTCCTGACCCACGTGACCACTATATCACAAGACCACATCCTTATCTCCTGTCGGGTTTTCAGACTTTCCAAAGCCAAAATGTGCTCGTCCTCAGGATTCGCGATCCGCCGAATCCTAATATACCGATATGATGACAACTTCACTCCAATGGACACTTTTCACTTGGTCGGGATTTCGGACTTCGCAATTCCGGAGTGTATGGACTTCTTTCCCACGGGATCCCTGATTTCTCAATGGATAACTTTCCTTTCGAGACTTTCCCCGAATGCTCCGATTGCCGCCACATGTCCTCCAAAGATGGACGGTCCTGATCGCTTCTCGCGATTTCGGAGTTTCCGCTGCTGAAATACTCCAGCATCTTATCCCTTCGATCTCCGAATGCCGATGGGCTTCCGATCTTTCCCACGTGTCCTCCTATGATGGACGGCTCAGATTGATTCTAGAATTTTCACTATGAAAATTTCCGATCTCAGGTCATCGGGACTCCCGATTTCACGAACGCCGAGCACCCGATGGCCACGCCTCTCATCGGAACTTTCAACCTCCTGTTCACGAGGGCTTAAACCTCACGCATCTCTTATCAGATCCAACAGATGTCGGTTTTTTCTAGCTAAGATCTAACGGCTTAGATTTGTCCCACGTCGCGCACTCTCCCACTACTTCATGGACGTGGAAAAATCAACGGTCCAGATGTTCTCATGGACCTTGGGGGTCTACGATCCCAATTTCCTCGCTATTCACGAAGATAGAGGAAAAGGGGAAAGGTATGTAATGCCCTTTTTTTCTTTCGTCAATCTAACGGTCGTGAATGACCATGCATCTTCCGACGGGATCTCGTTCGTCGATCGATACTTATCCCTACGCTGCTACATCGGGATTTTAAGAGGGTCATTCCTCCTCGTACAGGGTTTTTAAGACTTGCACATTCAAGTCCTTTTTCTAGGTTCTTGGTAAACCTTTCCAAGGAGGGAATCTCTGTGAAGAGATCTATTCCAGGGCATTCCGGGAGACAGATACGGGGAAACAAATTCCCGAGAACAGAATAGAAGTCTGACTTGGTTCAACTTATGCATAATTAAATTCCTTTATCAACATAAGCCATGCATAGTTTTTCTGTTATAAGCATATACAACTACTAGTACTGATCAAAATACCACATAGACATTCTTATAATGAAAGCATTAACAGTTTCACAGCTTATGAGCATAATTATCAGAATACATATATTTCAAGGAGCCAGAGGAAAAACACTTATCAGAAATAACACCAGGGGTAAGCAACTGCTGAGAGTGGTGCTCATTTCCACCCAACCGTAGGCTTAGTGACTCCCAACGGATTTACCACTAGCCACCCCCGAGCTGAGACCATGATGCTGTGAGACTGCATCTCTGTCCGCTAGTGACCAGGAGAGAAGGTTGCAATCCTTCCCTTCTGCTATCACTCACTCTGCGTATTTCCAGAGTTCTCCCCTAGCGTCCCCCCCTCCGCAATTGCTTCTACCCCACGCCTTATCCTCTTGCGAGGTTGCGTGTGGCGCGATTACCCTCGCGCTGGTCAGTCATGATGGCTCTACGGATAGGTGGTTCACCTCCCCATCCCTCATTAAGCCATCTACGTACCAGCTTGCGAGTCCTTTAATTCAGGGCCATCGATCCGCTTTTGGTTCTCCAGGCCAGTGGAGTCCAAATACGGTACTAGTTCTCGGTGGAAGTTAACGCCACCTTTCCAGATGCCTTCCACCGCCATCGTGGTCTCTTTTTCTGCACATCCCCTCTCAACAATTCTGCAATAAAATTCAAAATGTTGTTCACATTCATTGACCTTTCCTCAAGGTCCATTTACATCACATATTCACATTTATGAGTTTGCCATAGTTCTTGGCCAGTCCCATTATTTTTACAAACTGGGGGAAACAGGGTGTTACATTTCCCTCCCCCTAAAAAGGAACATCGTCCTCGATGTTCTTATCCACTAACATGAATTGCATGTACAGAAGTAAACAAAATTATATATGCCTGTCTCATGGCATCCTCCATTTCCCATGTAACCTTATCTGGGCCAAAATGTTTCCACTGCACCTTGACCTGTGCAATGGTTCTGTTCCGGAGCGGGGTTTCCTTTCTGTCCAGTATGCATTGGGGTTCTGGTATAAATTATCCCTCCGGTTCCACCTGGATCATAGACCAGTCAATTATATTATTATCATCATGTACACATTTATTCAATAATGAAACATGAAAACATTATGTGCTTTTACGGTGGGAGGAAGTGCTAGCCGATAGGCTACAAGTCCCACTCTATCTAGAACCTCAAAGGGTCCAAAATACTGGGGTGCCAACTTGGCACAATATCCCATTCTCAGAGAACTCCTTCTGGGCTTAATTATGAGATATACATGGTCTCCCATTTTGAACTCTCTTGGAGTTCTCTTTTGATCAGCATAAATTTTCTGTCGGTTCTGAGCGACCTTCAGATTTTGTTTTATCTGAGCCACTTGCTGTTCCATTTCTTTCAACATATCGGGTCCAATAGAAATCCTATTTACAGGATTACTCCAGCTGATTGGAGTATTACACGACCTACCATAGAGAACCTCGAAGGGACTCATCTTTAAGGATGCTTGGTAGCCGTTGTTGTAGGTGAATTCTACCAATGGTAGGTAGTCTTCCCATTTCCTGGGTTGATGCATTACATGCATCCTTAACATATCCTCTAATACTTGATTCACTCTTTCTGTCTATCCATCGGTTTGAGGGTGATAGGCGGTGCTAAACAACAATTTGGTGTCCAAACCAACCATCAGTGATTTCCAGAAATTGTAAGTAAATTTTGTGTCTCTGTCAGACACTATCTCTTTCGGCATACTGTGTAGTCTGAATACCTCTTTCATGAATACCTGGACGATATCTATCACCTTGCAGGTTGATTTGACGGGGATGAAATGAGAAGACTTGCTCAATTTATCCACCACCACCATAATGACATCATTCTATTTGGTGAAGTTGGTAATCTAGTGATAAAATCCATGGAGATGGTTTCCCATTTCCATTCTGGGATGGGTAAAGGGTGTAATAGTCCTGCTGGGTGTCGATGTTCTGCTTTAACCTGTTGGCACTCTATACATTGGGCCAAATATTTGGCTATGTATTTCTTCAATATAGGCCAATAAAATTGTTTCTGGGTGGCAGTGATCATTTTCTGGTATCCTGGGTGACCAGTGTATGGTCTTTTATGTAGTTCATCCATGATGAACCTCTTCAATTTGTCACGATTTGGAATGTACATTCTATCTTTGTAGGTGAGAAGACCTCCTTCGGTCATCTGGTAGCCTTCATATTTTCCTCCAGCGGGTTCTTGCTGTAGGTATAGGGTCACAGTCTAAGTGAAGGAATCTGTTTCTTGTGCATTTCTGACTCTGTTCTTGACATCTGTCTCGCAGGTACTCACCGCTGCCAGGTGAATTGTTTTCATGCTTTTGCTAAGGGCATCGACCACCCTATTTTCCTTCCCTTTGATGTGTTTAATTTCAAAATCAAATTCGCTAAGGAGGGCCATCCATCTAGCTTGTCTAGCATTGAGCTTTGGTTGGTCAAACAAATATCACAATCCACAGTGATTTGTCATAAGTACAAATTTTCTTCCCAAGAGGTAATGCTTCCACATTTTCAAGGCATGGACTATGGCAGCCAGTTCTAGATCATGCGTCACATAGTTGACTTCATGTTCATTCAATTTTTGGGATTCATAGCAGATCACACTTCCTTTCTGCATAAGGACTCCTCCGAGCCCTTCCTTACAGGCATCTGTGCACACAAGGAAGTCAGCTTCTGGGTCAACGATTTTCAACACGGGTGCATGGGTTAGCAGATGTTTCAAGGTTT
>ML787301.1:273019-361764 GCA_009831015.1 Picea engelmannii | reverse complement strand
TCCCATAAAGGATCTGATGTCTGAGACATCCTTTGGGGTAGGCCATTCCATGATAGACCTGATCTTGTCAGGATCTACTGCTACCCCTTCCTTGGACAAAACATGTCCCAAGTAATGTATTTTCTTCTGAAAGAAGTCACATTTGCTGAATTTAGCATAGAGCTGATGCTCTCTTAGCACTTGCAGCACAAGTGTAAGATGCCCTTCATGTTCTTCTCTATTCTTAGAGTAGATTAATATGTCATCAATGAAAACTAGTACAAATTTATCGAAGAATTTACCGAGTACATTGTTCATTAATCACATGAAAGTGGCAGGGGCATTGGTTAACCCAAATGGTACTACCACAAACTCATAGTGACCATACCGTGTCTGGAAAGTGGTTTTATGGATGTCTTCACCCTTGATTCGGACTTGATGGTACCTCGACCTCAAGTCAATCTTTGAGAAAATAGACACACCTCCCAACTGATCGAATAGATCATCGATCCTGGGCAAGGGGTATTTGTTCTTTATGGTTACTTTATTAAGTTGTCTGTAATCTATGCACAGTCTAAGGGTGCCATCCTTCTTTTTCACAAATAGGACTGGTGCTCCCCATGGGGACACGATGGGTCGAATATAACCCTTATCCATCATTTCTTTCAATTGTAATTTGAGTTCCACTAACTCAGGTGTGCTCATCTGGTAAGGTGTCCTAGACACCGACACCGCTCCTGGTGCGAGCTCTATCGAGAAGTCAATGTCTCTTCTTGGAGGTAGACCCAGTACCTCTTCCGGAAACACATCTCTGTATTCTCTTAGGATAGGGTGATTTTCAGGGATTGGTTTAGCACCTTTGATTGTTTTTAACACCTGTATTGCATATAGGGGACACCCCTTTTGACAATAATTTCTCATTTGCAGGGATGATATTTGCCTCACCGAGATCGGTTTTCGGATCCCTTGGAGGGTTATCCTTTTTCCTTCTTTGCTCACACATTCTAAGGTTTTATGGTAACAGTCCAGTTTGGATTTATGGGTGGCCATCCAGTCCATACCAATAAATAGATCGTATGATCCCAGGGGTAATACATTAAGGGTGGGGAATTCACCCAACCTTAGTTGGCAGGCTGGTATGACCTCTACTACCTTTCTTTTGGTGCCAGTGGCTAACTATACCAACCATGGCTTAGTTTGCTTCTGTGGCTGTAGTTTACACTTATCAACAACTCTAGGGGCTATATAACTCAAATTTGAACCAGGGTCAATCAAAACAGACACTAGATGGTTGAAAATCATACCTTCTATTTCCACCATTGAAGCTTGGTGGTCAGCTTGGTTCTTATTCAAGGCTGCATAAATCTGTTGCACACTCCTTGCCACATCATTGACTGTGGTAGCTTCCTGAATGTTATAAAATTTCCGACTGTTCTGTTGTCAGTGTGGACAGTCTCTCAGGAGATGCTCTTCTCCACAACCCCAACATTTCAGAGGTTCTTTCTTTGGGTTATTAGTTTTCATTGGTATGGGTCCAAAAGTTTTGTTTTCGTCCACCGAGGTAAAGTTCTGTTGGAGTACACTCCGGGATGAATAGTTCATTCTGGGGTTCTTCTTGTAGTTTTTAAATCCTGAGGATTTGATCCCCTTTATCTGAAATCTCGAACCACTCTTCTATTTCCAGTCTCCATAAGAATCTGCCCGATGTCCATATTGTTCATGAAAATATGTTTCTTTTCGAATAGTGTCCTCTAAGGTCTTTGGCTCGTCGAATTCGATTCGGTTCCGGTATTCCTTGGGTAGCCCACTGAGGAAGCGTTGCGCCTTCGCCTTCTTTTCTTTGATGTAGGGTACATATCTCAATAAGTCGAGGAATTTGTTGACATATTCCTCTATAGTGAGTTGTCCCAGTTTGAGTTCATAAAAATCTTTAGCCTTCTTGTCGAAATACCTTTCCGACAAGTACTTCTTCTGGAAGTACTTTTCAAACTGTTTCCAAGACAGGTCCTCCTTGCTGACCCCTTTCATATTCTTAAGATCTTCTCACCATATGGAAGATTTTCCGCTCAGATTGAAAGTGGCCACTCAAGCCTTCAAATTTTCTGAAAAATCATGGACTCTGAAATATTTCTTCAGTCCAAGTAGCTAGGCCTCGACTTTCTATCCTTTCTTTATCTCACCGTTGAAGGAGGGAGGTTTGGCCTTTCTGAATTCCTCAAATTTATGGCTCTTGGAAGTCTTTTGCTTCTTCTGTTTTCTTCGAGAATAGGAATTGGTCCTGCTGCTGGGAGAGCCTTCTGAATCACCAGCTTCCTTCTCAGTGGAATCGTCCGGCACTGGTCCTTTACCTCTGGGGTGGACCTTTCTTGAGGTTCTCCTCTCAGTATGGCCACTGATACGAACATGTTTCTACACTTCGGGTTCATGCTGCATTTGTCGCTGTAGGTCGGATAAGCTCTGCGGTAACACTGCATTAATTTTGGTTTGCTTTTCTTGTTCTTTCATCATCCTTTCATTGTCGGCCTTGCAACTTTGCAATTCAACCATGAGACTCCTCACAGTCTCGACTAGGTTTGGAGGGGTTCCTATTGCTCTTCTTTCATCAGAATCTTCATCTCTGTTGTGGAAGCCTTCTCCCACCTCTTGGTGAGTCACCATACTCTGTGTCGGTAGATTCCCGCGGCTGATCATCCGCTTGAGTGAAAAGACAAACGCTGGTTATTAGTCAAGAGTTAAATACATTTTTATAATTTGCGCATAATTTATAACTCTTTCACATGCATACACAGTCGGGTTCTCGTTTCCAGGTTTTAATCCTGGACAAGAGAGTTACATTAGGGGTTACTCTTCATAGAAGTACTTCGAATGGAGCTTATGCGCAACTCATGCATGAGCCCAATTAGGCAAAGTGTTGTAACCATGCTCTGATACCACTTTGTCACATACCCACAACGCAAATCAAAATTTTTTGTTGATTCCTCAACAATCAGAATCCTTGAAGTCCTACTGGGCTTAGCGAGGGCAAGTTTCTCTCTTGGGGTCTTATCCATGTGACCTTATACGGTGTCCACGCGCTTAATCCAACCAAGAACTTATCAGCTTTTCGCGATTCAGGGAATCGCGATACACGACTTCTACCTTTCCCCATTCAAATCCCTGAGACTTCTGAGGTCTCCAAAGTTTCCCTCCAAAGGGGGATCGATGGCCGTAAGCCTCCCTTGATCCAACGACATGGATCCTTTCAGGGTTTCGGTAATCGAGAGTTCGAAGTGCAATGACTCCAAGACTCTTCATTATTCAAATCTCCGAATTTTGATATGTGAAGTTGTGCAGTCGCGCTCCCAAGCACGTCCGCTCACAGGATCGTTCAATCAGTTCATGAGCCGAAGCAGCTCATTGGATTCCCTGCTGGAATCTCTGTCAAAACTCGATCCACAGGTCCTTCTTTCCCTATCACGGCCTTTGCATATGACCACTACCCTTTCCACAATGGGAATTGCATATACCCTCGGATTTCGGGGTTTCGTGATCCCCGATGTCAAGAGTTCCCTGTTCTCTTGAATCCCCGATCTCCGATGAGCCAATTCACCGATATGGTCCCTTACGTGTTATCCCTCCTGGATAAACTTCTGACCCACGTGACCACTATCTCACAAGACCACAACCTTATCTCCTGTCGGGTTTTCGGACTTTCCAAAGCCGAAATGTGCTCGTCCTCAGGATTCGCGATCCGCCAAATCCTCATATATCGATATGATGACAACTGCCCTCCAATGGATGCTTTTCACTTGGTCGGGATTCCGGACTTCACAATTCCGGAGTGTATGGACTTCTTTCCCACGAGATCCCCAATTTCCCGATGCATAACTTTCCTTTCGGGACTTTCCTCGAATGCTCTGATTGCTGCCACGCATCCTCCTAAGATGGACGGTCCTGATCGCTTCTCGCAATTTCAGAGTTTCCGCTGCTGAAATACTCCAACATCTTATCCCTTCGATCTCCGAATGCCGATGGGCTTTCGATCTTGCCCATGTGTCCTCCTATGATGGAGGACTCAGATTGATTCCAGAATTTTCACTATGAAAATTTCTGATCTCAGGTCATCGGGACTCCCGATTTCACGAACGCCGATATCCCGATGGCCACGCCTCTTGTCGGAACTTTCAACCTCCTATTCACAAGGGCTTAACCCTCATGCATCTCTTATCAGATCCAACGACTGTCAGTTTTTTCTAGCTAAGATCTAACGGCTCAAATATATCCCACGTTGCGCACTCTCCCACTACTTCATGGACGTGGAAAAATCAACTGTCCAGATGTTCTCATGGACCTTGGGGGTCTACGATCCCGATTTTCTTGCTATTCACGAAGATAGAGGAAAAGGGGCAAGGTATGCAACGCCCTTGTTTTCTTTCGTCAATCTAACGGTCGTGAATGACCATGGATATTCCGACGGGATCTCGTCCGTCGATCGATACTTATCCCTACGCTTCTACCTCGGGATTTTAAGAGGGTCATTCCTCCTCGTACAGGGTTGTTAAGACTTGCACATTCAAGTCCTTTTTCCAGGTTCTTGGTAAACCTTTCCAAGGAGGGAATCTCTGTGAAGAGATCTATTCCGGGGCATTCCGGGAGACAGATAAGGGGAAACAAATTCTCGAGAACGGACTAGAAGTCTGACTTGGTTCAACTTATGCATAATTAAATTCCTTTATCAACATAAGCCATGCATGGTTTTTCTGTTATAAGCATATACAACTACTAGTACTGATCAAAATACCACATAGACATTATTATAATGAAAGCATTCACAGTTTCACAGCTTATGAGCATAATTATCAGAATACATATATTTCAAGGAGCTAGAGGAAAAACACTTATCAGAAATAACACTAGGGGTAAGAAACTGCTGAGAGGGGTGCTCATTTCCACCCAACCATAGGCTTAGCGACTCCCAGCGAATTTACCACTAGCCACCCCCGAGCTGAGACCACGATGCTGTGAGACTGCGTCTTTGTCCGCCAGTGACCAGGAGCGAAGGTTGCAATCCTTCCTCTCTGCTATCACTCACTCTGCGTATTGTCAGATTTCTCCCCTCGCGTCCCCCCCTCTGCAATCGCTTCTACCCCACGCCTTATCCTCTTGCGAGGTTGCGTGTGGCACGATTACCCTCGCGTTGGTCAGTCATGATGGCTCTATGGATAGGCGGTTCACCTCCCCATCCCTCACTAAGCCATCTACCTACCAGCCTGCGAGTCCTTTAATTCAGGGCCAGCGAGCCGCTTTTGGTTCTTTGGGCCAGTGGAGTCCAAATACGATACTAGTTCTCGGTGGAAGTTAACGCCACCTTTCCAGGTGCCTTCCACCTCCATCGTGGTCTCTTTTTCTGCACATCCCCTCTCAACAGTCCTGCAATAAAATTCAAAATGTTATTCACATTCATTGACCTTTTCCTCAAGGTCCATTTACATCACATATTCACATTTATGAGTTTTCCATAGTTCTTGGCCAATCCCATTATTTTTACAAACTGGGGGAAGTAGGGTGTTACACATGTGCACTGGCCTCTGCTTGGTTGTTTGGTAGGAATTCCTTGATCCCTCCAATCATGAGAATGCTCCTCTAATCCACCTCTTTGATGGTGAGAGTATTTAACTTCTCATCATATTCATTCACATGGTCTGCAAACCAACATGCATATTCATCTTTCACCACTCCTTTCTGACCTGAACCCACTTATGAGCTCTTGATATTTTCAGACAGTCTCATTTCTTTCCCCCTGCCCACCTGGAAATTTGAGACTTCTCTTTTATCCACCTGACAGTCTGTGAGATCAACCGATCCCATCTCATTGCCCACATGGAAAATTGAACTTTCAACACTGCTCCTCTGGCAGTATACAAGACCTTCCACTGATCTCTTCCCATTGCCCACCTAGCAACTCAAAAGTCCATTTCTACCCACCTGGAAGTTTATGAGATCTTCATCTGATCTCACCTCATCCTCATCACTGAGGTGTCTCCCAATTTCTAGTTCACAGATGTGAATCTATTATTCCTCTGTGTCATTGAGGTTTCCAGCATGCCTCAACCACCCTTTCAACCCTTTTTTCTTCTTTCTGGTCCACAACCTTTGAACATGCCATTTTTCCTTCATGTTCAAAGGACATTCGTACCTCCAATGTACCTTTGCCTCTTGCTGCATCTTCAATGCTAGTTGTTCCATCCTTGCTCTTATCTCATTGAGTTCCAGATCCATCTCTGGATTGCATTTTTGTTTGTGACCTTCTCTTGTACCACACTCATGGCCTTCATTATCCATTTCCACCTTCTACTTTCCCTCCTGGAAATCCTATGGATCACTCTACACCTGAGAGAAGATCCATCTTCTCTCACAGCTCACCTGGCTGTTTAAAGTTTTGCTGCTGCTGTGCGTGTGCAACAAATTCCTCACAGAGAATCAATACTTTGCCTTCCTTTCACCTACTGTCTACAGAAAAAATTTAACTTCTTATACCACTTGATGTTATCAGATTATCTCCTTTCACCTCCTTCTTGTTTGCTGTCTGCAAGAAAAAAATAGGTCTTCTCCTCTTTCTCTTTCGCCTGAAATATATAGACGAAAATTAGCTCTGTACGCCACTTGGTTTCAGAGTATATCCTTTCTTTGATCTCTGCTATAGAAAAAAAATACATGCAAGATCTGATACCACCTGATGCAACCCCCCTCCTCTCCTAGGGTTCTGCGACCTCCCGGTCACTAGATCTTCATTTCTTCTAAGTCAGATCGACCCTTTGGGCTCTTGATTGAACCCAAAACAATTTACACAAGCCCCTTTCTTCTCCTGTGTGTAGGTCCTATGATACCTGCACCCTTCGTCTGCGCGCTATGGGAACTCTTCAATTTGCGGGTGGTAGCTCCCTTTCACTAGCCCCTTCTTACATCTGACATGGGGCGACGACCTCACGTGACCATGCGATTGCGGGCGTGGCCAAAATAGGTTTGAATCAAACTACTTTTCAGCTGGTATTAGAGTATCTCCTTTCATTGTCTCTCCTTTTCCTACATCTGCAGAAAAAATTAACAATCTGTGCTCTGATACCACCTATCTCCCTGAACCTATGACTCGGATCTCCTCCATGGATCTAGCCTTCAGGAATCTCAAATATCAAACCCTCTCTATTGCAGATTTGTTATCTTCTGGAGTGGAAGATCTACTAAAATGTTTCTTCCCAATCGACATTTGTGCTCCCACTTCAAGACTTTGGCCTCCTCAACCAGATCAATAGTCCTACGACTCCCTTCTCGATCAACTATCAAGATCTTCTGTGGTTCTTCAGAATTTTCCTCCTCCGCTTTCTTTTGGAGTTCTGGATCTTGTGTCGCATGTCCACCTTCACATTGATGGTTCTCGTCACTTCAGATTTATGGGCTTTAGAAATATCAAATGTCAAACTCCTGCCTTCCTATTGCTTTTATCCGAAGCTGCTAATCCTCTGATGCATGTCTCCTCCTGGATCAATGACTGCGATCCCTTTGCGTCTTCAGAATTCTCAACTCTCGAATCTTATCTCTCCTCAAAATGTGTAGATCCTTGCTATGTGTCCACTTGATCTGACGATCGAGGGTCACTTTAGGTATTTACCCGGAGTGCATGGATCTACGCCACGTCTCCCTTGATTTGAATGCTATGAATCAATTTGGGACTTTACTCAGAGTTCATGGATTCATGCCATGTTCCTTCTAGATCAGACGACCCAGATTCACTTCGGGTCTTCGGGTTTCAAAAGTTTCAACTTTTAACCGAAATTCAAATGCAACTTACCCGAAGCTTGCGATCTGCTACCATGTGTCTCTATGGATCTAACGTTCTAGATCTCTTCATCTCTTTGACGCTTCGGCTCTTCGACTCTCTAGATTTTCGGCTCTTCGACACTTTAGCTCTTCGACACTTAGGCTCTTCGGGCTTCGAGAGTTTCAAACTCCTACACACTCGTTCCTCTCGGTACGCTTTCACCCAAAACACATGATCTCTTGACACATGTCTTCCCATTGATCTGATGGTCTCTATCTACTTTGGGTCTTCAGGTTTCGGGAGTTTCAACTCCTATGCACTTGTTCTTTCCGTAGTGATTTTTCCTAAAAAATCAGAACTCATGCCACCTATCACCCTTGATGCTGGATGGTTCCTATTCACTTCAGAACTTTGACAAGTCCGCTCTCCTACACATACAAGATGTTAAGGCTCATGCACCAACGATTGTTGATCCTCTACGCTTAGATCTAATAGGTGAGATCTGTTCTTCTCCTCTGCGCTTCCTTGATCACTGGATGTGAGATTCAACCATCCAGATATCTTCCTCTACGGTCTATCCGACGACAACTGCTGATCCTCCTCCTAATCTTACAATTTCTTCTGACTTAGAATATTTATCAGTCTTCAAAGGTTTCAGCCTTTGATATTTCACCTTGCGGACCTGATTGTCCGGGTCTCACTTGCGCTCTTAAACACATTATTTCTTCTGAGATTTATGATTTACTAATTCTTTTAAGGGTCTTGGCCATTCTATTTCCTTTCAAAGGAAAACTTCATGCCCTCTTGGAAACCTTTCACTCAATGCACACCTTTCAGAGCTTTTCTACAGGGTGTTCGAAAAATCTGTGAGTATATTCCTCTGATACTCTTCTCCCTGAACTCGACAAGAGTTCTCTCTGTGTACACTTTCACCCACTTGATGCCCACCTGAAAGAGCTTGAAAGAGTTATCAGTTACTCTATTTCTCTCTAAACTCAACGTAGAGTTCTTCCTGTTCAATCCTTGCACTTCTGCTGATGAAGGTTCACCGATATCTATCCTGATCTTTCCTGAGGTTAACTCACCTTTGTTAACGCACTCCTTGTGAACAATGTGCACTCCTTGCACTCATAACTCAAAGACGAGAAACAATTGAAGATTATACAATACTTAACCAGTTCATACATTCAAAGCATGAATGACATATAAAAGAATAAAAATAAACACAAACATACATAAACACACTATGTGCAAGAAAAACTACTTTTCTATTATCTCTATGTGTCTATACAAATGTTTACAAAAACATAATTGTAACAGAGTTCCAGTTCTCTCAAGATCTCCTAATCTAAATCTATCCCAAGTTCTTCGTCTAAGACCTCCTAAGATCTCTCTCTCTCTCTCTCTCTCTCTCTCTCTCTCTCTCTCTTCTTTTCAAAAGTGGTCTCTACAAGCTTATCCTCTCCACCGCCTTAGTGCTATCACTGTCTCAGTTACAACACCATACTCCTACAACTTCATTACATAAATGTTGATCCAGACCTGACTACAATCTAGACCTACTACAAGAAACTATTTAAGGCAACCTTATCCACTACCTATACAAAGGCATGGTTTGATTCTTACAACTTAACAACACAATATCCGTATTGGATTAGATTTCAAATTTAAAAATGAGAGAATCAATGCCTCTCCTTCTTTGAAATGCGTGTTGATGTGCTGGAATGCTGGAGCGTTGCTGAGGTGGAGCGATGCTCCTGCATCACATCATCACAACACGAGGCTGGAATATCATCAACATGAATATGGCATCACAACAATAAATATGACACATCTACACAACATGAGGATGGAATATCATCATCACGAGGCTGGCATCACAACAATTAAGCTGACACATCATCACAACAATTAAGATGGCACATCATCATAACAATTAATTTGGCACATCATCACAACAATTAAGATGAAAAATCATCACAACAATTAAGATAACACATCATCACAAAACTTAAGTTGGCATCACCATCACAACAATTGAGTTGGCACATCATAACAACATTTTGTGGTACTCTGACAGATCCAAAGGACCTACCTAGGAATAAAAAAAATCCCTAGGATATGAAATCCTAATGTAGCTACCATGTGGTACTCTGACAGACCCAAAGGATCTTCCTAGGAATCATAAGATTCCTTATGATATAAAATTCTAACGGAGCTACCACTACTAACCAGGATACCATAGTATCATCAACACTACTCCCCCTTTCGAGGGAGGTCCTTTCAGACTACACCAAGCTTATCTCAAAAGTGCACAAACTTTACATGAGATAGAGGCTCGTTCAACACATAAACAACTTGTTCATCTGTGATAACATATTGGATCTTTATGGCTCCTCTCTACAACATATCACGAATGAAGTGATACCAGATCTCTATGTTCTTCGACTCATCATGGAACACATGGTTCTCCATCATATTTATACAACTTGGTTATTACATAGAATCACGATGGCTTCGATCACCATATCAAATATATATGTCAACAACATCTGAAGTCATATGGCTTCACAACTGATGGAACATGAAAAAATGTATTCCACTTATGTTGTGCTCGGAGCAATGTTGAATTGCTCCCTACTATTCCATGAAGTCATGGATGACTCCAGACTGAAACAACATCGTAAACTTCTCTTTTTATCAGAAGCACTTCCAACTCAATATGAATCAGTGTAACCACTCAGTCTGAATTCATGATCTCTAGTATAATAGATACCAAAATCCAATGTACTCTAAAGGCATCTCATCACATGTTTTGCAACAACAATGTGAACACGTCTGGGTTCTACCAGATACCGACTCAAGGAAAAACATATATCTGGCCTGGTATTTGTCAGATACATCACTGAACCAGTAATTTGTCTGAACAAAATAGCATCAACCAATTCTGACGAGGTATCTACCAGGAGCTTCAACTTCATTTCCATGGGTGTGTACATGGATTTGCATTTCAACATGTCAACCCTTTTCAATTTTAACTACATACTTCCCTTGGTTAAGGAACATATTCTCTGTGCTCTACCAAACTTCAGGACCCAAGAGATAATGCATTTAGGTGTTCCATCAAACTCTGTGGTGAGCTTCCTTTGCAATATGTGATCTTGTCAAGGATACATCATCTACATATAGTAGTAACATCACTGGCTCATCAATCATAACCTTGAGATAAAGGTTAGAATCAACTTTACTCTTAGTAAAGACCAAGCTCGTCAGGAAACTGTCAATTCTTCCATACCAATCTCTAGGAGCTTGCTTCAATACGTACAAAGCTTCCGTCAACTGGCGGATTTGAGTCTTTATGTCTTCAACTTCAGATCAAAATTTTCACATCATTTTGTACCAATCTGGTACACTTGCTCAACTACACCTCAATCTGCATAATCATGCACTAGTTCTATGTGCTTTCTGCAAGGCACTATCTATCTCACTATATGAGAGTATGTCCTGTCCTCTTTCTACAACTGTTCCTTCTAGAACTGGGACTCTGCAACTGTGTCTGCTCTGAGGCTGAGATTGACTGCTTCATCCTCACCTTGGTTGCTAAAATCTGAGAGTAACTCCTCTTATTCTATCACAACAACAACTTCATCTAAAACTGAGAGTGGCTCAAATACTAAAGGTAGCTCTTATTCTTTCATGAAAGTAACTCTATCTTTCATTGTATCATGTCTCTATGACCCAACTAATGTAATGCACTAACTTCCACTCAATTTTAAATATGGGGATTGCTCCCCCTGCATCTCATACTATATATGAATCATGGTTGTTATGGTTGTCTTCATAAATACTAGAACTATTTATTGAATAAATGAAGTAAGTGTCTTGTCATTGTCTTCTCCGTCTTGCTGGAAGAATCCTCTAGACACACATCAGGCATTGTACATCTGCAACATGATTGATCTATATAGATCAATATTGTAAGTCAATACTGACTTATCTTCTAGTCTCATGGAAGAATCCATATCCTAGTCTTTCTGATTGGCTTCCTTATCTGTCACTGAAACAAGGGAATCTTCCAGGAGATTTCATATCTCCTCTGAAGCTATGATCTAGTCTTTTCATGGAATCTGTCTTCTAGTCCTAAAAGTTGTCTCTTCAAATGATCCTTTCTGAGATCAATCTTATCCTTGATTTCTTTTGATTCTACAAGGACTTCATCATCTCTTACAAGGTATACTTGGTGTTGAATACCAAGTCTAAATATGAAAAGTTGAGTCCAAATTCAAGTGAATTCTGCTTCTTGTCAAATTGGCTTCATTCTTATTTGAACAAGTCTACTGTGATTTCTTGTTCTAATGTTCATTCATCTTTGGAGCCTTCTGCTCCTTACAATCAATCTTCATATGAGAGACTCTGAATCTCAAAAGGTAACTTCTTCTTCATCTTCTTTGGTACATGAGTGTATATGGTCATGTACATAGTCTTCTTCATATCTCATCTAATCTGTTTCCTTCAACAACCTTCACTTTGGATTCTTCAGGGTTATCACCTGTGACCTGAACCTAGTCAACAAAAAAAAAAGAAAGAAGAATATCCTTTTGATAATAGTATATAAAACAATAACACGAATAATCATCACAATAGCTCCTATAGAGCTATCACTTGTGGCATGTCTGAAGAAAATATCAAAAGTAAGAAATACAATACGAAATGAGGTCAACACTCTTATAGTGTTGTGATCAAACATTCATCCATGGCAACCTGGAACTAAGACAAGAGGTTTCTCCTAGAGGATATGTTAGTTGTATTAGGCAAATGATTACATTAAGCATTTATCTCAATATGCTCACATGCTACCAAGTATAATACTTTTCAAGGACTACTATCTCAACTATAATGTTTCCTTGTAAAGGGTTAGTCATCAACTTGTCAAGGGAAACTTTGAATCTTATCAACTTAATTAATCAAACCTGGAACCTGGAGCCTTGTCCTCAAGAATGAGTGTACTACTTTTCTCCCAATCTTTCTTCAACCTGTCTTCGTGTACTAAGAAAATATGCTATCTTGATAGAAGGTTGGGTTAGAGAATAAATTCTGTGATCTCAACTTTAATCCATCTAATGCCTTGAATTTAGTTTTGACCAAAGGTTAGTATGATGGTCATAGCGTCAACATGAAATCTAGATCAAAATAATGTCATAAAAAATAGATGCATATCAGAATAATCAAACCTGGGTTGCATTATTCCTCTGAATGTGTTGGATCTTGAGATCCTTCTGGATCTATGGCAAGAGATCCCTTCTCCTGCAAATACCCTTTAAGGCTTAACCGTTTAAACATGTGTGAGTAAATACCTATGATGACATTTGCAGGTAGTGGCACCATTTGGTAGCAACGATAATAATTACTAACACCTTTAAAACTTCAAGGGTGACTACAACTAGTATTTCAATTGATACCTCAATTGATACTGAAACTGTAATTTAGGGTTTTATGAGGAAACCCTAATTTTTCAAACTTCAAGTTTTGAGATTTTGATCTAGGGGATAGATGCGATGAGATGAGGCGAGTAAGCTGGTGCAGTCAGATTTCTGAAAATCCAAATTTTACCCCCTCAAACTTGACCTGCAGATTTCTGGACCAGTGCTTCTGGTTTTTTGGTACTTCTAGTTTTCTGGTGCTTCTGGTTTTCTGGTACTTCTGGTACAGATGAAAACTAGGGTTTTGCTTTTCGGGAGTTCTATCCACTGAAAAGGTGTGCTGAAGATGCCAAAATCTTCACTAGGGTAGGGAACACTTTTCTAGATGGGTTTTAGGCAAAAATTCCTCTAGAATAAAAGGCCCTAATTTTCATGTACAACAACAATGACGTTTTTCTTCTTCTTGTGAAATATGCTCTCTTCATCTTGGCTCTGATACCATGTTAAGGTTTAATATATTATTAGGTTTCTTTTCAATTCACTAGATAACCATAACATAGATAGGATCACTGAGAAAAACACAATCACAGGAGACATAACATTTATCCTGGGAAACTCTCATGGCGGAGAAAACTCGACAAAAACTTCCTTAATATAGATAGCCAATACAATTCCAAGAGAATAAACCAAACACTATAGAAAGTGCTCTCCCAATTAATGCACCTCTCTCTCTCTCTCTTACTTCTTCTCCAACTGCAACTCCAAACTTGCGCTCTGATGATCAAGTGAGTGAGTGAACAAATGAGGCATTGGCCTCTCTTATTTATACAATCTGGCAGGTGTGAATTGAGGTGTCTTTTCATTGGCAGGGCCGAATTCTCATTCTGGGTGGTTATAACCACTTTAATATATTCTGGGGCCGACTTCTCATTTAGCCTATTACAATTAGGGTTTGACCAATCAACAAAAGGGTTTTTGGTCATTTACAATACCCGACATGATCAATCCACAAAAGGGGTTTGATCTAATGAATAATACATCAATAATAAATAGAATACTCTTTTAGTTACAATATTTCGACATTAATAGTCTAAAGTTAAATATTATTGAACACACTTAACTGCTTAAGAATAATTTTAACATGGTATCAGAGTGGGCCTGAAAGAAGACATTTTCATAGTTTAGAAGAGCTCGATGGGGAAAATAAGACCATAGGAAGACTCTCCTAGCCATATCACATCTTTCATTGGGTTTAGATTCTCAGTTTAACGAAGTTTAAAAAACTGAAACTGATACAACTACCCGCAACTGCACACAACCATAAAAGGTTATTTCACCCACCTTTTGGAGGACGCTGGTCAAAGTAATACCACCAAGGATTTCTCCTTAGGAGGGCACACCTTTCCCTCGGAGAAAAATTCCAAAATTCACATTTTGAAAAATTGGGGTTTCCTCATAAACCTTAGTTTAAGACGTATGGGCAGTTGCAGAATTGAAGCTGGAATTGTTCAACCTGGCATAATACACTCTAGTAAGTACAAAACATTTCCTTGAATTTTTTTTATTTTTCTTATTGTATTGTTTGAGGATAGGATGGCACCCAATACCAAGCTTAATGAGAAGCTTAAAGGTGTTGATAAATTCCAAGCATGGAAGTGCGAAGTGATGCTCATTCTAGAAGATTTTGTAAAAGAAAAATTTCTAGAACTTGATGAAGGTGAGGCCAAAGTGAAGTACAAGAATAAATTGGTTAAGGAAAAGAGAATCATTTTGGATTCTATCAAGGATAATTTTATCCCCCATGTCTCATCATTGAAAAATCCCAAGCAAATGTTTGATTCCTTATCCCAATTGTATGAAGGCAAGAACATCAACCAGAAGATGACCTTGAGGACACAACTCAAGAATGTGAATATGAAGAGTTCAAAAACTATCCAATCATACTTCAAAATGGTGTCTCATATCAAAGAACAATTAGAAGCCATTGGAGACACAATCGAAGAAGCTGAGTTGGTGATGAATACATTGAATGGACTCCCCAGATCTTGGGAATCATTCATTCATGGTATATGTTCAAGAAGAAGGTTAACAAGGTTTAGTATACTGTGGGAGGATTGTACTAAGGAAGAAACTATATTTGCAACAACAGAAGAGAAACTAGGTGATGAAGAAAATCAATCCCTAGCAGCACATACCAGAAAAGGAAAGAGCAAGAAGGAAGTTCACTCACATAAGAAACCTCATGGATTACAAAAGACTCACAAGTTCAAGAAGGATTTCTAAAATTACAAATGCTTCATTTATCATAATATGGGACACATTTCCATAAATTTTCCCAACTCCAAAGTTCAAGTCATAAAAGGAAAGTATAAAAGACATCATGCTCATGCCGTAGAAGAGGATGAGCATGATCATGAGAAAACCAAAGAAGAAGACTCAAGTGAAGAATATGTTTTGATATAATCTTTTACAGGTACAACCACTCATGGAAGTGATAGATGGATTATTGATAGTGGTGCTTCTAAGCACATGACTGGTTATAAAAAATCTCTCTTAGATCTAGTTGAGGAAGATTTACCTCACAAGGTGAAGCTAGGGATGACTATCAATATCCCATTAAATGAGTAGGAGAAGCATCCTACAAGTTAGACTCCAGAAAACATATGAAGATGAAGGACGTGCTGTATGTACATGGTTTAAAGAAGAATCTCCTTTATATCTCAACTTTAGATAAGAAAGGATTCATAGTTTCTTTCATTGATGGTGAAGTCCTCATGTGGCCTAGAGAAAAATATATGATGATGCTGTAGTAATTGGTGTCCAAGAAGGAAGCTTATACAAGTTAAAGGGTACCTCAATTTTAAAACTAGTACATAGTACAATTAATCCAAGTGAACTATGTCATAAAAGACTTGCTCACATACATTACAAAGCATTATTGATTGTGAGAAAGATGGTGACAGGTTTGATAGAAATCCAAGTGGAACATGAAGGCATATGCAATGGATGCACACAAGGCAAGAACACGAAGAAATCATTTCCAAGCAGTGATAACAAAGCCGATGGAGCCTTGGACATTATACACTTAGACGTGCGTGGACCGATGTTAGCCACTTCACTTAGAAGATATGTATACTATGTTTCATTTATTGATGATTTCTCATGTAAAACTTGGATTTATTTTTTGAAAAATAAGAGTGAAGTATTCAACAAGTTGAAAGAGTTCAAGGCACTTGTTGAAAACTTGTCTGAAAAGAAGATAAATATTTTGAGATCAAAAAATGGAGGAGAATTCACATTAGATGAATTAAAAGCATTTTGTAAAGAAGTTGGGATTAAGAGGGAGCTCTCTACTCCCTACAATCCTCAACAAAATGGCATGGAAAAAATTAATAACCATACAATCATGGAAGTAGTGAAGGCCATGATTCATGATCAAGAATTACCGATGCATCTATGGGAAGAAGAATTTAGGACCACTATATATGTACATAACATAAGTACCCACAAATTGCTTGGGAAAAAGACACCAGAAGAGATGTTTACAGGTGAAAATCCACAGGTCAACCACCTGAGGATATTTGCATGTCCAGTATATGTGCATGTCACCAAGGACACGAGATCGAAGTTGGAATCTTCAGGAAAGAAGGGAATATTTGTTGGATACAGTGAGACATCGAAGACATATATAGTTTACATCCCTGGTCATCATCAGATTGAGACTAGCAGAGATGTCACCTTCGATGAGGACACAAATTTCAGTAGATCAAGACAAAATAATTTAGATGAGATTCATGACGAGGAGCGTGAAGCTCCCAGAGTTACAAATACATATGCATGTGATGATGTTGTACTAGAAGATCATGATATGGAAGAACCACATATACCTATAGATTCATCCCTAGAGATGAATACCAAGAAGAGAAGACCAACTCGGGCTTGATAAATTATTCAGGATGCAGAGAAGTATGGTACCCCAAATGGATCCTTTAGAGAAAGAAAGAGGCCACAACCATACTCTAGATATGTGGCATTGTTAAGTGATATTATTGATTCTGAGCCTACCAGTTATGAAGAGGTTGCACATAAGAAAGAATGCAAGGATTCCATGGTTGAAGAGTACTGGTCCATTGTAAATAATGATGTTTGGGATGTGGTTCCAAGACCGAAAGAGAAGACAATTGTAAGTTCCAAGTGGATTTACAAGACTTATCATTCAACATATGGAAGTTTTTAGAAGTACAAGGAAAGATTCGTGGCATGTGGTTTCTCCCATAAAGAAGGAATATATTATGAGGAGACATTTTCTCATGTGGAAATATATACTTCAATTATATCTATAATTGCAATAGCCGCAGTAAAGAAGTGGAAGGTACACCAGATCGACGTGAATAAAACTTTTCTGAATGGTGTAATAGAAGATGAAGTGTATGTGGAGAACCCACAAGGTTTCGAGACACATCAAAGTAAGACACATGTATGCATATTAAATATATCCTTGTATGGTTTAAAACAAACACCCAAATCATGGTACAATAGAATTGACAACTTCCTGATGATCTTGGGATTTACCAAGAGTAAAGCAGATTCTAACCTGTACTTCAAGGTTGTGGATGGTGGACCAGTGATACTACTATTATATGTGGATGACCTATTTCTAATAGGAGATGAGAATATCATCACTGAGTGTAAGAGGAAGCTTGCTGCAGAATTCAAGATGAAATAACTAGGAATGATGCATTACTTCTTAGGTCTAGTGGTATGGTAGAGACCAAGTGACATTTTCCTTAACCAAGGAAAATATGTTGTTGAGATTATGTAGAGATTTAGAATGATGGATTGCAAGGCCATGCATACACCGATGTTGAAAAACCTGGATTTGTTGAGTGATACATCTTCAAAGACAGTGGATGCCACCGTATATAAATAGATGATTGGTTCATTGATGTACTTAACGAACATGAGGCCAAATATATGTTTTGTGGTGAATACAATGAGTCAGTATATGGTTGATTTGAGATGTGTTCACTTGGTTTCAACAAAACATGTGATGAGGTACTTAAAGGGTACAATTGATTATGGACTCAAATATGCTTCAGATCGTGAGATAAGCCTATAAGGATTTACAGATTAAGATTGGGCTGGTAGTGTTGCAGACCGAAAGAGTACATATGGATGCTGCTTCTGTATGGGATCAACTATGATCTCATGGTTAAGTAGGAAGCATACTAGTGTGGTGCTCAGTACAACTGAAGAAAAATATATAGTAGTTTGTTCATATAATAGTGAAGTAGTGTGGCTTTGAAAACTTCTTGCATGATTGTTTGATCTCAAGTTAGATGAGACTTGTATCTGGTGTGACAACCATAGTTGTGTGAAGTTGATAGAGAACCTAGTGTTCCATGACAATTCCAAGAACATTGATATCATGTACCATTATATCAGATATATGGTATAGAGGGGACTAGTGAATCTCCAATATGTTGCTACATATGAGAAGATAGTTGACATGTTGACCAAGCCTCTGTGGAAATTGAAGTTTGTGTACTTTAGAGACAAGCTTGGTGTGGTCCAAAAGGACGTCCCTAGTAAGAGGGAGTGATAAGTTACAGTTTCAATCCAGGGAAATATCTTCAGCATGTGGCAGAAGAAACATGTGGTCATTCGCGGGCAATTTACTTCTACTCCAATGAAAAATTTTGGTACATATATGGATACTCTAGTGAAAATTTCTGGTACGCCGAGTTACTGCTACTCTAGTGAAAAATTATGGTATGCAGAGGGATAATCCAGTGAAAAATTATGGTACACCAAGTTACTGCTACTCCAGTGAAAAATCCTAGTACGTAGATTTATACTCTAGTGAAAAAGTATGGTACACAAGTTACTGACTGTGGCACTAGTCAACATGACCTCACACAAGGTCAACATATGCCATGCCTTTAGGGCTCGTTAGTTACCCAGTGTTTTAGTTGGTGGGCCAACCTATGTGGTTGGAGGTGTTTCATAGCCTTGGGATAGATGGGTAGTGTGTGCTCATCCTCATGATTAGACGCCTGGTCATTGTGGACCAATTGCTTGTTGTGCCAACCAAAGGTTAGTAATTCATTGTGGAACTAGATGCCATATTTTGTGTGAACTAATGACTGAAAGCCCCGTGCTGACATAAATAAAAAATAAATGATGAGACCCTGGATGCTGACGTGGTTACAAAATTTCTTCAATATAGATTTGTGGAAATTCAACAAGTCAATGGTCAAGTGTACAAAAGAGAAAAAGTAGTCGTGATGATCGTTCCATAAGAATACCTTCCTTTTTAAGAGGGAGTGTTGAATTTTGAGTAGATTCGAAAGATATTCTTATTATTTTCGTATTGTATTTGACCAAGACCAAACCCTAAAGAGTAATATTAAATTATATTTTTTAAGTCGGCCCTATTGTGCCTTTGTAAAAGTTATCCCTATTGTGCCTTGATAAGTCAATTGAAAATTAGAAAGATAAAGTGGACAGGTCGACCTTGAACTAATTTTTTTGGGGGACAACTTGTATTTATAAGAGGATAGGCACCTCACTTGAAGAACACACACAACAAGCTCTCTCACATAGAAAAGTGTGCAAGTATGAGAGAGTGATGCAACTACAGAGGAAAGGTGACACAACTACAAAGGAATAGTGTTTTGGTGAAGGGTTTTGGTTATCTGGTGGAGGAATATATTGGTATAGTGGTGCACTACCCTATTCTGGTTAGGGTTTTTGGTTTATATTATGTTTGGAGAGATCTCTCTTGAGAGAGACATTGTACTTGTTGAATAATCTATATTGAAGAAGCTTTGTTGGGTTTTCTCCCCCACGAGGGTTTCCTAGGATAAATCTTGTGTATACTATGGATGTCTTTCTTTCAGTGATCCTTATGCATGTTGTTATTGTTTTAATATTCTAAAGTTAAATAATACTAAACACACTTAACTTCTTAAGAATAATTTTAACAATTATTTTAATATTATTTCTCTTTTCCTAAGTTTTCTATTCACATCTTCAAGTGACACGTGGTAGGTGATAATATTACCCAGATATGTATGTTTTAAGGCACAAAGAGCTACACCAAGGTCTTCACAATATTCTTTGTTCCACATGAAAAGTATGGAATATTTTCATTATAAACACTAACATTTTACTCACCAAAATGCATGTGGGATTTAAAAGGGTAGATTTAGATCAAAGGCCAAGATTAACCCACAAATCAGATCGACGATGGCCATGTATCCGACTTCTTGAGCTCATATTTTAAGTTCCTGACCTCTATTTTCAGCAAACCATACCTTGTTGGAAAGTTAATTCGACAAGGAAGATGATAGAATATGTTTCAAAAGCCGGAATATGCCATAATTTTCCTAGAAATTGAAAGAATAGTCGACTCAGTTTATATGGTTTGCTGATAAATCTGCTTGGAGCCTCAACTTCCTGAGCCTATAACTTGAGATAAAAAACTCAAAATATCACTCAAGAGGACTCATTGGAAAGCTAGAATGATGAATATTTCTTCTATGATGGTTTCCATGGCCGAGAAATCAAATATCATGATTAGAAAATTAAAACACGGTCCACTTTTTTAAAAGGAAGCTAGTTTTAAAATTGGGAAATAAAAGTTTATTAAATTACTTTATTAAAGAAAAAATGGGCCCCACTTAAAGGCACAAATTTCAGTGACATAAATTCATTAACGAAAATTCAATAAATAATTAATTAAAGTGGTTACTCCAAGGAGAAAAGCGTGTGAAAGTTCCTAGAAAGACCAAAACCCTAACTACTTCAAGAAACATTGGAAGCATATTTTAAAAGAGACAGAGCACCATCAAAGAAAGGGTTGGAGGGAAATCAAAATATCAGAACAAAAAAATTCCATCCATAAGTATGCATCCAGGTCTCTGATCAACAAATAAATATATCCATTTTTCTTCTTCTTCTTCTTCTTCTTATACACCATTTTCTCAAGGCTTTATGCTTGTATTTCTGAACTGAGCATAATGTTTAGTTTTGAGTGTCTTTCTTGTATTTTTCCAAGATTCTTTCTCTAAAAAATATCATGGATAATTTTAATGCCATATGTATGACTAATAAATTTAAGCCACAATTTTCTAAATGATTCATGGAGTTTTAGTCCTTTCATTTGCCAAGCTTCATTTCTAAGCACTTAGTCAATTGGTTTGTTGAGATGTTTTATATTGTTGAATATATTTCATGTAATAAAATCCACAGAAAACTACTTCAGGGCATGAATTAAATGATTTCTCATATATTAGGATTTCTGAGTGTGAGATTTATCAAATTATTTTTTAGTTTTAGCTGCAATACTCATTTAAAGTTTTATGAAATGATCAATACCATTTCATTCTTTTTCTTGTGAGAAGACACATATGAATTTTCAGTTTGCATTCATTCCAGAGGGTTGTAATAATGAATATGATCATATATATATTTTGAGGTTAAATCATTTCTTCATATTTTTATTGCTAAGAAGATGCTTGGTACATTCAAGAATAAATCTGGTTATCAAGAACCATTTCATATATGAAATAAAGCAATAAATACTTGGGGTTTGTTTTCTAGAATTATCCCCAATCCAAGAGAATCAAGATATATATTTCATAACATACAGAGGAATACCACCTTTATAAAAACACAAGGGGATATTTTATCCTTGTGAGGTTGCCGTTTGGATATTAACCAATCTAAACATCAGCAATAGTAAAAACTTAATTAAATTCCTTCACCTTCTCCTTTTTTCCATTTTTATAGCCCCTAACTCTTTGTATAAGGTTGCAAGAGTTTTCTCTTCCCCAAATTTTCCAATGAAATCCTTTTCAAAGTCTTCCCAACTAGACATAAAACTTGGAGGAAGGTTAGAATACCATGGGAGGATTTTTTTATGAAGATGCAAGGGAAAAGTCTACAAACCACATCTTCATAAAGAACAACGAGAAGGCATGTAGCTAAAAATAAATTATTTATATGATCTTATGGTGAGGTGAGTTTGTATGGGTTGAATTTTGGAAGAAGTCTCTCCAATTTTCTGGGAATTTCATGCAAAGGTTATGTTAAGTTTAGATCCCCTTGGGACTGTTAAAATAATTGATGTGCTCATTTTATGATAGACAATATCACAATATTTCCACCCAACCATAGGCACAAATCCACCCCCGAGCACCTTTAACCTTTGATATAATTATTCTAGAAAGGCATACTAGAACCAACATATAAACCTTAGTTTCTAACTGCAACAGCGACTCAATTTAAGTAGAGTGCTCCTTTTACAAGGGTAGTGCACAAGAGAGAGTCTCCATATCCACAGAACAAGTACCATACACAACTGCATCAAGTAACATTGGACTACTCTCTCAAAATTACGCCATACTTAGCTATTACAACACCAAGAATATCATCGATAATATCACCAAGAGAATCACCAATAATATCACCAAGAGAATCACCAAGAATACCACTTGATAGCGCTAGAGAGAGACCAAGACCAAGAGATGACCATACATACTTATTCTTCCTTGCAGCTGTAGTTGCAGCTGCAACTGCAACTCTACATAAGACTTTCGCTCTAACTGGGTCTATAAATGAGCTAAAACATCCACTATTTATATTAATATGTCCAATGAATTTTCTGGCTGGGCCGACTTGTCTTTCTGGAAGATAATATTTTAATATTATTTATTCTACTACACTGACTTGTCTTCTAGGGTTTTCACACATCTATTTAAGGTTTCCTTTTCTTTAAGAATATTCCATTCTAGTCAAAGGTTACACATGGAGGTTAATACCTCCCACAACTACCATAACATCAACACTCCTCCTAGCTAGGGAGGTATTAACGGTAATGGTCTTGAGCACACATAGACCATTCTTCCGGTAACATCATCATAACCACAAAAGTTATCTCATTATCACGCAGATCAAGTCACAAGCATCATCATCACTATCAGTATCGTATGATATCATCCTGACATCAACATACATCATCATTTTCATTATCTCTCGAGGTCATACTCCATCTGAGTAATCAGGCATGATGTTGAATAAGTCACGTGCTAAACTCATCACACTCAATAGAGTGTCTCACATGAGTCACCCACTCAACAAAGTGATATAGGGACCATTCTTCTAATCCATACCATACATCTTATAAGAATAGTTGTTCCAACAGATGTTGAAAGCCCCTTAATGGGCTACACGGACCATTTTTGTAATCTAGACCTACGTCCTAGAAGAATGTCAGTCCTCCCAGATGCTGAAATCCATGCCATGGGATACAGAGACAATTCCTACAGGAATGTTCGTCTTAGACTATTTTCTAATTTGGTCATATGTACCGTAGAGATCAATCTCTACCCATATTCCTTAGAAAATATTGGCCCCATATCAACCACCCTAATTAGGACGTCATGTCCTCAAGGGGAGGACTATTCAACCTAATTAGGACAATAATTGTGCCTCAGGAGAATATTGGTCCTGAACCATTTTCCTAATTAGGCCACAATCTGTGCCTTAGGAAAATACTAGTCCATGATATGCCAACAATCTATCAACTTGGACCATTATCCATGGGGAGAATGTATGTCCACTAGAAATATCTTCTGCCTAGACCATTATCTACCTGAAGAATGTCTTTCCACCATCACACTGACTATCCATATAGCTGGAAATCATCTCCAACACTAGTGGTAGTTTCCATGGCAATTAGATAGTAGCATACAACTACTACAATTCCATCCAATGGAACACAACTGTGTCTATCCATAGTAGTACACAATTATTGCCTAGAGGTACACAACCAATCCTAGTAGCACACGAATACTAAACAATGATACACAATCATTACCAATGGAACACATCCATCATAGTAGCATAAATATATTGTCCAGAGACATACAATATCCACAACAATAAAATCATATCATATGATATCATTCTGCATCAATAATGCCATCAACCGCATCACCTTTAATCCATACTAGCAGGATGCGAATGCATCATATCTAAGCTGTACTAGCATGATCTGGAGTATCATCTACATCATATCTAAGACATACTAGCATGAAATATCTAACATGATGTCAATACATCATATCTAAACTGTATGGCACCTCTAAGTTGTACTCACATGATGTAGATCAATGCCTCACTGTGTTACCTCTAAGCTGTATGATCATATCTAAGCCATACTAGCATGACATATCTAGCATGATGCCAATGCATCATAAATAAGCTATATGTGGCATCTAATATGTACTTGCATGATCATATCTAGCATGACACCTGCATCATCTCTAAGTTGTATGGCCATATCTAAGGCGTACTAGCATGACATATCTAGCATGATGTCAATACATTATATCTAAGATGTATGTCACATCTAATTTATACTTGCATGGCCATATCTATCATGATGCGACTCACCAACATCGTCTCTAAGTTGTTCTAGCATGAACATAACTAGCATGATGTCAATACATCATATCTAAGTTGTACTAGCACGATGCTCCTCAGGCCACTATATCAACAAATCCAACTGTTTGTATCATATTTGAGTTTTACTAGCATGATGCAAGCATCATCTCTAAGATGTATGACCATATCTAATCCATACTAGCATGATAAAGATCCACATATCACTGATATACCATAATGCCACATATCAATGCTCCCTCCCAACCAAAGAGGTCATCTCCTCCCTTTCAACCAAGGGAGAAATATCCACGAGCCCCAACTTGTTCCTCAAGCACGAAAAATTTATCTTGGACAACAACTTCGTCAAAATATCTGCAATCTTCTCATGAGTGGAGATATACTGGAGAACCACTTCTCCCCTCAGGACTTTATCATGGATAAAATAGTACTTGATCTCAATGTGCTTCGACCTATAATGGAACACCAGGTTCTTTGAGAGATTCACACAACTCTGGTTATCACAACATATCACAGTCAAATCCAACACCTGATCAAACATTCCAGAAACCAACTTATAGAGCCACACTGATTTTGTACAAGCATCACAAGTTGCAATATACTCTACATTGTTGAGGAAAATATATGAAATAATATTACTCAAGCATTTTAAGATCTTTCTTGGCTAAGGAAAGATAGACGAGAATATCACCCTATGTTTATAGCCTCAAAATTTGTTTCCTAATCCAAAAATATTAGTTACAAGGGCTTAGACTGATTTTTTTTATAAAAAAAGATTGCTGTAAAATTTAACATTTTTTATATAATTTTCTGAATATAACAGATGAAAAAGTAAATGTGGAGACAAAAGAAAAAATACCACGTCACAAATTAACATAGATGAGACATAATAACAATCGCTTATTTCATTCCAAGAAATAAAAAAGGAATCGTTCTCTTTACAAAAATCCTCGAGGGAGTTTGGATCAAAGTCAAACTTAGATGTCCCCAATGAAAACCATACAAAATGACTTCTGACAGAATGTAAAACATTGAAATTTAAAAGCTGGATCAACTTGCCACATATTTCTGCCCACTCAACTCTGAATAATATCCTTTATGATTCATGAAGTTTAATTCATAAACAAACAAGTATACACAGACTATCAAAGATAGATCAACACCTCTGAGAAACAAGTGTCTGAATGATGTAATTCAACCTTGAATCTTGCTGTCTACAATAAGACCCTAATGTCATAAAAGAGAATTAGACTTTTAATGAATTAAAGAATGAATGAAAACTGAACTATCTCAATAAAACTCAAGAGCATACCTTAGTATGCTTTCTCCTTCTATTGTCCCCTTGTTATTCCTTCTCTTTTTGCCTTTAAGAAATCAAAATTAGTCGAAGTAGTTCAACTACTTATTTTAGTTAAGTTAACTAAAACTTAACTAAATTTTAGTTTAGGGGAATAATTAATATAATCATAATAAGGGTCTTTAATAAATAATAACTAGTAGGTGGGACCCCTTGTGACTCCCTTTAGTTTCTTAAAAAAAAATAATAACTAGTCAATCAATCAAACACATCCCTCCTTGTGGCTCCCATAATCATTCTCATAATTTGAAAATTAAATATCAATGATATTTTAAACCATATCCAAAACATATAATATCCAAAATATCCAAAAATAATATGTTGTCCAAAACTTCAACAATCAACTGTTCTCAACAATCAATAATAAAATATACTCCAAAACCATATTTGCCACTTTGAGAGGCAATTTTCCCTTTGTTGTTGTTGTCTCCCTTTGACTTTTTTGAATTAGCCTTAGGCTGTGTGGAGACTTTAGGCTTGATCTCATTGATAACATGAGAACAATCATCTCTCAAGTGCATGTGGGATGAAACAAATCTGATTGAATCACTTGAGGGAGAGGAGGGGGCAACACAAATTTTTTCTTTATTATGCATGTGGTGGGATTAATTTTTGAGTCTCTTGCTTGTGTGGGAAGACTGTACAGGTGAGTGTGTAAGGGAAATTTGTTACACATCAAAATTTCTCACTTCAATGATGACCTATTGTCATCATTACAAGTGTCACAAGTGTCACATTCTGACCACAAGTGTCGTAGACATCATACATTCATCTTTCCTATGTCATGTATCAAACAACATCACAAGGAACACTTGAAGATACCCTCAAAGACTAATTAAAGAAGGAGAAGTCACTTGACAAAGAGTACAAAGCATTTTTCCTTGAGAAAAACAATTAAAATTCACTTTTGAAGGGAAACACTCCCCTACCCACTAACAGGGAGCGCTAGCACTCCTTTCCCTCCTTTAGGGGAGCGTTGCAATGCTCTGTGCCCCATTCTGGGGGAACACTAGGTTGTTTGAGGAAATCTTGGGATGTTGAGGAAAATGAGGAAAAAATCCCCCTCATCTCTAGAGTTGGTTTGATTCAAATCTGAGGTCAAGAATAGATCTTAGGGAGGACCTACAATTGATGGAGAAAGATCCTCAAACTATCCCAAGAATATCTAAGGTGGTTAGGCCTCTCCAAGCCTATATAAGGAGGCCTCCTCATGGTAAAAAGGGGGAGACAATGAAGACATCAAACTTGTGATCTCATAATGGAGGATTATTAGTGAAATCATAGTCATTTTGATTGTGGATTATTTGTGCAAGGGGTTGGACTAGGAGAGTTGGAAGAAGCTATTGCAACTTCATCAATGGTCTGTAAGTATTTCTTTTGAGTTCTCATTAATACATGTTCTTGGAATGTTTCCTTCAAGATTGTGTATATCTACATGAACTTGTCTTTGATGGATAGATCTAGTTTCAAGCTAATCATGGTAGAATAGGAAGCATGTTTTGTCTTTGATTGGATTGCAGGACTTGCTGAAGAGCTTGGGGATCAGAGCTCAACTTGGACTGAGTGAGGACAAACATCATAAAAAAGGTATGTATTATTCCTCTTCTCTATAGATTATCTTAGCTAGGTTCAAAGGGATGTCAGTGACCAAAGTTACCACCTTTCTGTCTTGATCTTATAGGTCTAGGATCCAAGAGGGAATCCACCTGTCTGCAGGGGGTTTTTCCTGTAACATAAATTGGCGACTCCACTAGGGAAGTGAACTTTCAGTTTTGGTTTCCTTACTTGTTTTTTACCTTGCCCTTTTCCCACCTTTAAGATCACTTTTAATATTTTTTCATCATCCATTAACCTTCTCCTACCTTCACTAGCAATATCACCAATTTTTTATGCATTGTGGGTGAGTTTTTTTTTGCATTTTTTGGCTCTTTTTTCTGAAATTCTGGGAGGACTAGTGCCCCCCCCTAGGCCATACTAGAGAGCTGATATCTATCCAACACTACCCTATAGTGTTTTAGGGAGTGTTGCAATGCTCTGTACCCTTGAAATAGGGAGCACTAGTCTCTTTTTTGGGAGTTTCTGCCTTCTTCTGCTCAGTCTTTTGCAGCCTGTTTTGCAGAGGTATGTACCCAGAGTCTATGGTTGGTTTGTGAAGTTGTTTGTATTGGTTTTTGATGCTTATCACTCCCTATTTTCTTGATTGGATCTTGAAACCTTTTTCAGAAATGTGAAATTGCCTTTTCTAGCTGCTTGTTTTGTCGGGACAATTTTGAGTGATTTATCTTTCTCCCTATGTTTTCTTGGATTCTTCTCTGCATTTTATTGTGTTCCTTGAATGCTTGATTGGTTGTAGAATCCTTGATCGTGTTCTTGTCAAAACAAGTTTCTACTTGTTTTCTTTCATACCTCATTTCCTTGAGTGCATGCTTTGTTTGTAGTCTTTTTTCTTCGTGTCTTTTGCATCTGCATAAGACTCTTTCTCCTGATTGAAAGTAGTAGAGAATCAAAGGATTTGTATTTACTTTATTTATACATTATAATCAAACAAAGAATATAGATGCATTCTTACTTTTGGGTAGTGAAAATAGTTTGCTTTTGAAGTAGCGAAATTGCATGGTTTTTGGCATTTTTTAGTCTTAAAATCTTAAAATTTTTCCTCCTCGTGGATGGGGGGGGGGAAATAATTGTGTATTGGTGTATAGTATATTTAACTCATTTCCTGAATATCTTGAAATTAATGAGTTTAATTTTTTTTTTAGGACATTATGCATTTGAAAATGATAAAAGTTTTCTCCTTCTCGTAATATATCTTTCATCGAAGTGGAATATTTGCATTCTGATTTCTTTGCATTGTTTAGAGTCGGTCAAAACATCATTTAGTCCACTCCATTTTCCTCTTGAGTAAACGAAAACCTTAAAATTAAGTGCTAAACTAAAATTTATTAGACATTTTTACATTTTCTGTTAAGAAAACCTACATTAGCTTAAGGTGTAGGGATTTGGAATAGGTTGAAAGGATAACTTTCCAAAGTTGTCAAACAAACTTAGCATCTTACAACAGGGAGAGAAAATCCAATTTTCATATAAAATTACTGGGATCCCCCTCTCACACAGGGGTTATGCACGAGGTCGTGTTCGAGAGAGTTACAGAGATTATCCCTCCGTGGTTTAACCATTCGTAGTAGTTAGATCGTATATTGGGGGTTCTTCTTGAGGTTCAACTATCTTCATTTGGTCTCAGTGCTTCGTGAACTCTGAATCTGTTCGAGGTCCTTTGGGGTTCTACCGGTCCACTTGTCCTCAGTTCTCTTGAAGGATTTCATAATTGTTATCCTTTCCATACGTTCGGACTAGAATGTCGACTATACCCTCCTAGGGGATGACTGCGAGTTGGTGACCTTAGTAGCCATAATATTCAAGGTCTTACACAAGGTGAAAATGAAGGGAAGTTTCACTGTACCTGGAACAAACGTTGGTCAAACTCACTCGGGCTCCTTGGAGGGTAAATACACAATTACTGTGTGGAAGTTTGCACCAAGGTGTAAGTGATCCACCTTCTCTATCCTCTCCCCTTCCTATATTGATCTCATAATGTTGGATTTCATCACCAACTAGTGGTTTCATTGTGGGAAATTTTGTTTGATTGTTTGCTTCTTAGATTCATAATGTCTGTTGTTTGTTTTACTTAGTGGACCTTAGGTCAAGCCAGTGTTAATGGAATCAAATACTGGGAGTACCAATGGAGGAACCCCTTGTCCCAGGGAACCTTTCACCTTTCCTTCTTTTGGAAACATTGGTCCTCCGTACATTGCCACACTGAGTCTTCCTGGACTCACCATCATATTACCGGTTTGGTTGTTCCCCACTTTGGTGATCTCGAATCTTCCCAATGCTTCAACTGCACCTAATTATTCAGATGTGAGTACACCACCCACACATCAACCTCATGTCGAGTTTTCTCCTTCTTCACCCATTAAGTCTCCTTCCCTTTCTCCTTCTTCGCCTTGTGAAATATCTAAAGAAAGTAGCCAGGTTGATAAGAAGAAGAAGAAACAGAAAGAGAAGAAGAAGAAGAACCCAAAAATGACCAAGCCTCCAACGATATCAGATGTTGGATCCAAGAAACCAACTAATATTAATCGTACTGGGAGTTTTGATGAGTTCGACAAGATTAAAATGAAGAATATGTAACTTAAATTCCCTTGCAGTCTTTGTAAGGGTGACCACTTTTTGAGGGATTTCCCTGGTCTTATCAAGGTCTTATAAATGTGGTCCTCCACATCACCGACCTCTGCTAGACATGCTAGTAATGCCCCATCAACTAGTGATGTTAAGGTTGGTAAGACGAAGACAACTATCAAATTTACTTGTATCTTATGCGAATGTGATCATTATTCTCACCTTTGTCCTCGTATGGACGAGGCTTCTTCTCTTTTGAAAAATATTCAAATTCCAACTGAATATCATAAGATTTCCTCCAACCCATCGTTAGTTGATGGAATGGTCAATCCGGTTCCATCCCCAGTCAGTCCGATTGATCAGGTGGTCAATCTAGTTTCATTCTCAGTTGAACCACTAACCAAAGTAGCTTATCCAGTTCCATCATTGATCAGCCCCACTTTTCATCTGAAAAGTGAAACTCAAGTGACTAATCCCATCCCGTTATTGGTCAATCCCACCCTTCGTCTAAAGAGTGCCAACATGGTCAATCCCATTCCTCCTCCAACGAGTGCCAAAGTGGTTTCTCTGGTCCCTTCATTGATTGGTCTGGTTGATCATGTTGCTAGTCTGGTCATGTCCTTAGTTGAACCAATTGAAAAAGTGGTTGATCCGATCCCATATTCGGTCGATGTCACTCTCCCGTTAGAGAGTGCAACCCAAGTGGTCGATCCGTTTCCACCTTTCGACCCCATTCTCCCCTTGGAGAATGAAACCCAAGTGGTCGATTTGATGTCGTTATCAATCGATACTACTATCCTGGTAGAGAGTAAACCTGATTCTTCTCACGTTTTTCTCATTGATACATAATCTACTGTGATGGGGGGCATTCCTCCTTCTCCCGCAAACCCCCCTCCAAGTAATGAGGCCATCCTTTTTGATTGGGGTGTGCTAAATGGACCTCGTCTTCCCTCTCACATTCCTTTCAATATTATAGTATAGGTTTGTGGTCGAGATGTTACTCATGCGCTGATAGATGAAGGTTCGTCCATTAGTATTTTTTCCTCTAATTCTTGGCAAGCTTTGGGTTATCCTCAGCTTGTTCCAGTTACCCAGTCTCTGTTCCATTTTAAAAGAAGAACTAGTCACCCTTTAGGGATCCTTCCTCAGTTTCCTGTAACTTTGGGAGGGAAAAATGTCTTTGTTGATGTCATGGTAGTCCAAGACCCCTTGGATTTTTATTTACTCCTTAGGCGATATTATGTCTATGCCATGAAAGCTATTGTGTCCACTCTTTTTCGTGTGATATCTTTCCCTCACGATGGAAGAATTGTGGCTATTGATCAACTTTCATGCATCGGTCTTGAATTGATTAACAACCCAATGAACTCCCTAAAAGGTTCTTATATGCAGATGATATCGTCCCTGCCACAGGTCAATTATGTGGCGTTATCTCCCATGTATTATGCTTCCGATGAAGCTGAGCCTCTCACTGTAAGATCAACCTCTTATGACTTAGATCCAGTAGTTAACATAGTGATCTCTTCGATAGGGCTATTACAGCCAGATATCCCTACCCTTATCGAGCACGTCAACATGTATTCCTTCCAGAGTGCTTCTCTTCCATCTAGCGAAGATCTCTTGGAAGCCATGATTGGCGTTTGTCCCTTGTCATGTATTCCTTTGAGAGCATTGTCATCTTGGAATCCATGATAAAGAAGAGGTCAAGAGCATAATTTTACTTCTCTATAGCAAGATCTTTAAAACATGAAACAGAGGCTACGAGCACAATTTTCCTCTTTGTAGAAAGCTCGTTAAAAAATGAAACAAAAATCTGGGGATTGAACCCATAACTTTGAGCATAGTTTTCCCTTCTCTATGGCAAGCTCATTAAAAAATTAAACAAAGGTCATGAGCATAGTTCTTTTCCTGTGTCAATCTCATTAAAAAATGAAACGGTCACCTCTCCCGTCAGTTCGAGTCTTTCGCTAGATCTCGTAGATGTTGATTCAAGTATTTCCTTAGGTCTCGTATTTGAACCTTCATTTCATCCACCTGTATCCTTTTTCTCCATATAGTATAGAAATTGGTGACAACCTCAAATTCGACGAATGAATTGAAGCTTGGGGGGCATGTCTCCAGCCTTTGATTATCATTCTAGAGTTAAGCCACTAGATTTTCAAGCTGGGGGCAGAGTACCAACCATCTATGGGTATCCCTACCTTTGGAAATTACGTTGGGAAGTTACAAGCATATGTTTAATTTTTTTTCAAGCTTGTGTAAAAATGAAACCAATACCAAGCTTAGTCTTTGTTCTTTCTCATGCTAAAAAAAACATGAGAATGTAATCGAGTATACTTTTATCTCTTTTTTGACTTGCATGGATACATGAAAAATGAACCCCCTGGAGTCTCATTTAAACTCTTTTCAGACTCTCTAAACATGAAAATATTGTCGAGTGATCTTGCTTCCTTTCCCACTCGTTAAAAGATTTGAAAGGGCGTCTTTCGAGTGATAATTTATTTCTTTTTCGGCCTCATGAGACTAACATTACGAAAAAGGACAACCCTGGAGTTGTCTTTAAGTTCCTTTCATACTCTTTAAACATGAAAAACCGCCGAGTTTACCTTCTATGGACTCGTTAAACAATCATACATTGAAGGGCACAAAGGTGAGTTATATTGATCATGTGTTACCCTCCTCAAGCTTGTTAAATTAAAAAGAGGCACTCGTCTATCTGAATGGGGGAAAAATTTGAAGGAAACAAGCCAAGCAGTGTTTGAAAACATCACAAGTCACTCTTATGGTTTCCCTTGAACATGACACTTTTTCTTTGCATACATTTTAATCCACTGAACCTCTGCAATGAACCAATCCTTTGATTTTTCTTTACTCCTTCGGGTCACCCGAAAAAAGTCACAGTATCCACTGCATCATCATGTTCTGGTCCATTTCATGTTTCTACTGTCGTGCCTTAGTGTTCAAGGGAAGTATATGCCTCAATATTCAACCATCACAAATTTCCTGTTTCAACACCCATGTCAGTCAGTTCTCATATGATTCACCACATTATATCTCTGTGTCAGTTTCGTGTCATTTATGGGGTTTACATCAAATCCCTCTCGCGACAAGTTTGTTTCTTGTCAACTCAAACACATTATTTGGGAACTAGAATTAGAAACCAATTAGTACCTTGGGACCTGCATGCCTCAATGGAAGACCTCCTCAATTCCGATAGTGTGTTTACATCATTGACCTCTAATCGGATGATTCCATGGATGTTCGACTTCAACTCATTTATTCACATTCACTAGAATGTACTAGGGTACCTTGGGAATCATTGACATCAATGGTGATATCCCTCACACTTGTTAACGATTTACCTCATTGACCGATAATCAAGTGGTTTCTGCCATGTTCGACATTGGGACATCTATTCGCATGGTTAGACTCATACTGCATCGGGATCGGTAAGAAGACCCTAGTTTGAGTGATCACTCTAATATATACTCTGCCCAGGTTGCGATGGAGTTTCTCTTGAATTTTGACACATATACTGTCACATAGATCCAATTTGTATTGGTCCGTGGCTATGTCTTGTCATTTCGTAGATCCACTGCGTATTTTTCGTGGGTATGATCAATTCATATAATGGAAGTATAGATCCACATTGTATCTTTTGTGGCTATGATTTTTGTCAATATAATTATGGATCCACAGTGTATCTTATGGCGACCATACCTTGAAAGTCTTTATCACTCAAGCATATGTATGCCTGCCTTGGGTTTGAAACATATCATAACATTTGTCTGATGGTTGAATGCATCTTCTACCAGGTTCTTTGAGTCCATACCCTTTCTCAAAAAATTCTACAAAGTACTTTAGTCATCAGTTTCCATCTTCTAACCTCACACTTTGGGGGTCAATCTGTTACACATCAAAATTACTCACTTCAATGATGACCTATTGTCGTCATTACAAGTGTCGCATTCTGGCCAGAAGTGTTGCAAGTGTCGTAGACATCATACAATCATATTTCCTATGTTGTGTCTCAAATGACATCACAAGTATCACTTGAAGACACCCTCTAGGACTAGTTAAAGAAGGATAAATCACTTGACAAAGAGTACAAATCCTTTTGCTTTGAGAAAACCACTTAAAATTCACTTTTGAAGGGAAATGCTCCCCTACCCACTGACAGGGAGCGCTAGCGCTCCTTTCCCTCCTTTGGGGGAGAGATGCAATTCTCTGTGCCCCATTCTAGGGGAGCGCTGGGCTGTTTGAGGAAATCTTGGGCTGTTGAGGAAAATCAGGGAAAAATCCACCTCATCTATGGAGTTGGTTTGATTCAAATACGAGGTCA
This sequence comes from Picea engelmannii, assembly GCA_009831015.1. Classification (NCBI taxonomy): domain Eukaryota; kingdom Viridiplantae; phylum Streptophyta; class Pinopsida; order Pinales; family Pinaceae; genus Picea; species Picea engelmannii. The sequence continues at coordinate 327,220 of ML787301.1, read as the reverse complement.
AGGATGTATCTTAGGGTAGATCCACAACTCATGGAGAAATATCTTCAACCTATCCCAATAATCTCTAAGGTGGTTAGGACTCTCCAAGCCTATATAAGGAGGCCTCTTCATGGTGAAAAGGGGGAGACATTGAAGACATCAAACTTATGATATCATAAGGGAGAATTCTCAATGAAAGCATAGTCATTTTGACTATGGATTATTTGAGCAAGGGGATGGACAAGGAGAGCTGGAAGAGGCTGCTGCAACTTCATCAATGGTTTGTAAGTATTTCTTTTGAGTTCTCATTAATACATGTGCTTGGTCTGTTTCCTTCAAGATTGTGTATATCTACATGAACTTGTCTTTGATGGATAGATCTAGTTTCAAGCTAATCATGGTAGAACAGGAAGCATGTTTTGTCTTTGATTGGATTACAGGACTTGTTGAAGAGCTTGGGGATTAGAGCTCAACTTGGACTAAGTGAGGACAAACATCGTAAAAAAGATACATATTCTTCCTCTTCTCTATAGATGAGCTTAGCTAGGTTTAAAGGGATGTTAGTGACCAAAGTTAACACCTTTATGTATTGATATTATATGTCTAGGATCCATGAGGGAATCCACCTATCCGTAGGGGGATTTTCCTATAATAGGGGGCAGCAAAAAATATCTTTTATCGTGCATGTGGTGGGATTCATTTTTGAGTCTCTTGGTTGTGTTGGAAGACTGTACAGGTGAGTGTGAAGGGGAAATTTGGACAACTGGGTTAACCGATGGAGGAGGAGCATGTAGCGACAAATTGGGCCAACCATAATGTTGGGAGTCTACTGGGTGAAAAATCTCTTTCCGTCCATCATTTTTAGGGACTTCATATTGTAATGAGACATGAGGGGGGACATGGATACCAGGGACATGCTGGGGTTGGAAGGGAGGCCTTTTTGGCCTAGGTTGGGATACCTCTTGTCCAATCCAATTGAAAAATACAGTTTGGAAGAGTTGGTTTAACTCTTGTGCATCTGCATCAAAATGTATCGAGAATATAGGCCTTCTAGGGCCCTTGTTCCAATTCCCTCTGCCCCTGTTATTTTGGCCATGGCTTCCTTTGCTGAAGAAGATCATCCTGTATGGAACGTTTATTAGAAACTAACTTCTTAAACAAACCATACATGCCATCTATTTAAACATGAAACAAAGTTTGGCTCAACAAACACATCAGACCCATGCAATCCAATACATAAAAATCATTTAATACTTTTCAATGAGAAAGGGGTGAATAAGATTTGTGGGATATCTAGGGGGGGGGTTGTATTGCGTGAAAAAGTGATAAAATGAAAGTGAGTAGAACATGATTACTTCTCAACTATGACCCATCTCCATGTTACCCTTTTATTTATTTAATACAAAGTTTCCATTTAATTTTAATTTAATTTTAAGAACAAGGTGTGCAAAGTGAATATGGGAATGTGAGGGTATTTGTAATGTGAGAAAAAGTGAGAGAATGATAGGGAAAATAATGGATACTATTCATAAAACAAATTAAATAATAAATAATCATAACTCTGTATTAGAAACAATCCAAAAAGCACCAACATCCACTATTTATCAACTTATAATAGTCCATGCAATCATAACTTGTAAACAAAACAACCTTTCCACTCAAAAGTCCTGTTTAAAAAAGCGCCGATCCTTTCTTTCTTTTATTTAAAAAAAAATAAAAATGCACAACAATATGCTTGACATCCATCCCTGATAGTCCATAATGCATCACAATAATACTCAACATCCATTGTTTACCAATTTACAATCGGGTCTAATTAAAATATACATAGGTCTCTTTTAAAAAATGAACAGACTTCGAAAAATGTCCAATTATACACAATCTTTATCATATCAATCGACAAGATCTTGCAACGAAACAACAGGCAACCAAAACATAAAACCCAAGCCTTATCATTATGGATATATCTTCCTTTTAAAACAATTGGTAATATGTATGATGATCCAGTAATATATATGAAGCGAACATAACCAATTTTACACATGCATCATTTTTAAAACTAGCCATAACCCTGAGTGGGCCTAGAAAGAACCACACATGTGTTTCCAATTGTGATCAAGAACACAATGGTAAAACATAGTGAGTGAAACCATAATGAAAGAAGACAACTCTCAACTATATGCAAGAACCTATTCCCATTTTTAATTGTTCAACCAATTTTATGATAGAAAGATGAGACAAAGACTCGACAAAAACCTCTATAACCATTCCACTGATAACCCAATATTTGACAACCAAGAAGGTGCCCGAAGGGAGAAAATATAATTGGAAATCAAATTGGGCATGTCACAATCAAATGTAGGATACAACAAGAACACGTTCATATTTTAACCATAACACAGAGAGTTGGAGGTCTTCCGAGACTTATCAACCACATGCAACAATACCTTTCCAAAAAGACACAACAGTGAGCCACACAATATTCTTATTACTCCAAGTCCTGGACGAGACCAATGATCAACAACCGAGGAGAGAAAAGATGGGCAGAGTAAGAAACCAATGCACATGATGCATTTAACACTTGTAGAGGAGAGGCAAAGTTTAATTGAACAATGGAAGTTATTAAAAGAAGCACATAGATATAACATCTCTACCCATTACTTAAGAGCCGGGCAACTTGAAAGAAAGACCAATGAGGATACAAACATCCTTTTGACATAATGTCAAGATATAACTTGTATCAACCCACAACCATATAGACATATATTAATGTTAGGGACACCCAAGACTGGATCTTTGAATACTTCGATGAAAATACAATGAGAATGGGCCAACGACCATGACTTGGGGTTCAAAGAAATCACACAACAACTACTGGAAATCCCTCTGTGACTTGGTAAGGGTTGCAATCATGACTATGAGAGAACGAAAAAACCGATGGTAATACACAAAACAAAACTCTCCATCATAAACACAGAGCCAAATGTACCACCATTCACTTATTATTCCACAAATACCCATCACACTATTAAATTGACCGAGAAAACAATCAATGCACAACTTAAAAAAAAACCCAATTCTTTTGCTTGCAATAAGAAACATTTTAAAATCATCATAGAGACATATAACACACATCTATATAGTCAAAATTCTCAGGAACACACAGAATCCAAGCATCATTGTGCCATCATTTGTTCATACAACAAAGAATACCTCATGGATGGAGAGAAAAAGAATCATACTTGTAGAAAAACACTTAAATGGCGAGTTGGTTGAGCCTTCTTCCTTCAAAGAGCTTGAAATGAAGAGCTTCACAACCAACAGATCAAAAAATGCAACAAAAGAACAATGCTAGGGTGACGACTGATAGGGGGAGTATGGAGTGACGTGCAGTAAATGTATGTCACTTCCATCACCTAGCCTATTCAATTCGAAGTATGGGACAAACCAACAAGCATTACATTCACTAATCGATTAAACCATGTATTCAATGCCAAACCATTTTAAATCTGTGACGATATCCCTTGCATAGTGCGCCACCAAATAACATTTACACATTAACCATTGACATAATTCTATTCCATCATACATATTGCAATGCTATATGTGCCCCATTTAATTCTAATAAAATTCACATAGTCCACTAACCAACAATATCATAATAGTCAGGACTAAAACTAATATGTTTTTAATTTTCCATTTGCATATAATTAATTCTTTATCATAGCTCAACATATAACTCCTTTCCCTTTGGTATTTTTTTCATAGGTTTTTCTTTCTTTGTTTTGATTATGATATCACTAAAAATATCTCTTGCATATATGTGGTTAGGTAATCGATCACAATGATTTGTAACATAGTTAAATCATAGAAACTATAAATAAATGTTCCTTATAACCATAATTTTTTTTTTGGATCGCAAAAAGCATTCCACAAAATGCTTCATCCACCTGTTACCATGTAAAAAAGAAACCAAGACTACATTGTCAACAATGTAGGACTGTGTAGGAAACATCAAAGCAACAACAAAAAAAATGTGTGATATGTCTATCCTTGCGCCTCTAGTCTATAAGGGGGTCCCACCTACTAGTATTATATTATTAACATAGTTAAATAATAGGGCCTTAGCAATACTTTGCAGGTGAAATTCATCGTTACAATTTTAATCGTCAACAAACTGACGACTCCACAGGGAAATCTATTTCCAACAGATTAAGAACTAAGAATGTCTGGTTTCGCAGACCAAGTAACATTGGATCAAGGAGATATAAATCAAAATGAATATGCAATAGGGGGAAGTGAGTCGATTTAATGGAAAAATTACCGACAATTTGGGAATAACTCATGGAAAGTGTTAAGTATGAGGGAATTTATCCCTGTAAGCATAATCATTCATCTAAAATTTGTTCTTGACTTCAAGGAGAAAATTTTCTGAACTTGCTCTTTTGAATCTCTAAATGGATGAAGAAAAGGAAAGCAGAAGCGGGAAAAACCCAAATATTTCATAAAACAACAGTGAAAGTGGATAACAATTTCAATTATGCCTTCAAAGGGAACATCATGACAACTGCTTAATCTTGATTGTTATTGATTAACAATACGTTGCAAGAGTGTCAATGTGGAAAAACTGATCCAACATTTTATTTTGACAAAAATTGAAGTCAAAAGTACAAAAGAAAGAAATGTCATAACATAAATGAACAACAAAATTGAAATAAACAGAAATGAAATACTACGACTACTCTTCTTCTGACGCAGACCTCCCCGAACCTCGAGCCAAAGTCCACTCACAGGATCATTCTTTCTTTCCTTCGAGCCAGATCGACTCTTTCGATTCCTTGCTGGAATCTCCTTCCAATTGATCCATAGGTCCTTCGGAAGCTCCCCTGTGTGAACAAAACTAGGCGCGAGCTCCTTCCTCCCCAAGAGACCACAACGCTATGACCAAGGCTTGATTCCAAAGGCACTTGTCGCAACTAGAAAATTCGCGAGTTCGCGAGTCGAAACTCCCGACTCTTTCTTCCCAAATTCGTGATACCCGAAATGTCGATACGGGTATGGCTCCCTTATGTCAGCGCCCTTCGCGCGTGACCGTCGACTAGGCTTATCACTAGCACCACTCACTACTCGCCACTTCATGAATTGTAGCGTCGAGCTCACGTTCTCTTATCTCGCAAATTCCCGAGATGCGAGAAGTCAATAGAGTGTTGACTCCTTCCACTATATGACGCGTGTCCGCCTGTCTATCACATGGGCCCACAACGTGGTTCTGCCACATGTCCCTCATGCTCAACTTCACACTTCACAACTTCACACCCCAAGCGATGCCTCCTTTGTATCCCGACACCCGAAGTGCCGAGATCCCGAACTCCTTGCTGCTCTCTGTCGCAACTCGCGACTTCGTGACTTCTCCTTCCGAGTCTCTCGACTCTCCAACTGCCGAACCCCGAAATACCGATTTGCTGAAATGGTTGACGGTGCCCTTTCCCCGTACTTATATCATGTCTCACGATTTCAGGGATCTCAGGACAAAAGTCTCAACCTCCTATCCTTCGAAACGCCAAAATGCCGAATTCCGACACACTTCACCAATAGCTGGCCCCACACAAATCTTTTCGCCCCTTTGGGACTTCACACTTCGCGACCTCACAAATATTGATACAAGGGTTTTGACCCTTCAACTTGCGAATCCAAGAAATGAGATTACATGGGTGATCCAATGGTCCTTGTCGACTTTGATCCCACAGTTCGATTTCTCTCGAGCTTGCACTTGAAGAATGCTTGCCGTAACTCCCCTGCTTCTCTGCAAGATCTGACAGTCTTCGGGACTTCGCGAATTCTCCACGGAGAATTCTAACCATCCAATTCCTCCTTGAGGACTCCTGCGAAATGGAACAGGTATTCCTTCACGAAACTTGTCCACCTACAAACAACATCGCTACATATTCTTCCAACACTTCAAGGCACTATCCCTCTTGAGCTTCTCTTTGACAACTTCAAAGACTCTATCCCTCCTGAGCTTTCTCCACAACTCGAGTCTTCAAGAATACTCCTGCACACACTCCTTGGGGCAACCCTTCAATACTTCCAAGTATTGAATTCTTCGACTCTACGCACTTCCATGCGACAATAGTCTTTCAAAAATTCCCTCAGGTTGCAACCCCTAAGACTCTACTCGGCCTGCGTACACTTTGCATGGCTCCTATACTATAGCGAACCTCCTCGTTACGACCACAACTCTTTAACAGGTGCAATTTTTTTTTTCTTTTTCTTTAAGGTGTGTGTGCTCGTGTAAAAAGAAACAAACATACTGGACTCTACGACGCCACCCGACGACTAACAATACGCACCCACTAAGATCACAATAAGGAGACATAAGGCACATAACAAGTAACGGAAAACATTTAATGACATACTGGGTTATGCACTGTATGCACAAAAAGGAAGAATCCATAGTAGTAGATTTTACTATTTCTGCACAGGAAAGTAGGGCGTTTAATCTTAGTTCTCTCCTCCGGAGAGAGAGAAGGTTAGATAGGCTCCTGGCCGTCTGCTCAGGCAGAAACTAGTAATCTCCATCAAGTGTGTCGCAAGAGTGGAAACCCTGCCTTTAAAGGGCTCGAGACTCTTGATACAACACTAGATTCTTTACACAGAGAATAATCACACACAACGACTCATATACTAGGCTACAAGGAGGTGTCTACATCCCGCCTGACACAAGCAAACCCAGCAATGCAAGCCAACCAAGTACAAAAAAATCAATGGACAACCACGATCTCTAAGGAAGACACAAGTCAGAAGGACTCCGACATAGACCAACAACTGTTGAGACTCCATGACATTAGGTACAAACCAATTACTCCATTGATTTCCATTAGACAACGAGTTACCAAGCCAGTCTTAAATAATGTACATGAATTACATACAATCCCTGTTTACTGAATCATAAAAATTGATTGCCCTTAGATTTAAGGACCCTTCATTTATATGTTATCAATCCTAATGAAATTTCCAAACATGACCGTAACATACCCATATCATCGCCTTTATAACACAAAAATCATTGTAATTAAAATAATGGTGACTTACCTTTGTTGTTGTTAAAATCAAGGAACTACCAAGGACCTGACCATAATAACCATGTATTTATTTTTATAATAGAACATCATAGAAATTTAAAATAATAAAGATTTCATTACAGAAACATTGCAATATAATAAACGATGATTAACACAAAAACCACATGGGAAACATATTGTGAAATGGATTGTAGAAGAATTTCAAGGCATTGTAATCTAATCTAATGATCACTTTACACTTCCGGTTACCTTAACAATATATAGTCGTTATGTTGACCACACAGTCTATATATAGTCGTTCGGTTAGATTTAAAGGTATGTTAGATTTAAAATATGTTAGATCTGAAGATATATATCACAGTATATAAAATGTCAAATACTTTAATACAGAGTACATATTGATGAGTCAACATTATAATGTAAACTAATATAAAAATAAGCGTTGTAACCCTTTTTTTTTTTATGAACGGTTTGAACTACATTCCAATCCTATACAAGATAGATACAATAGTTGAGATATATACCGTTAGGTTTAAGGTATGTTAGATTTAAAGGCATGTATACCCCAGTATATAACACATCAAATACAGAGTACATATTGTTTAGCCAACATTATAATGTAAACTAAGATAAAAATAACGATAAATTCATTGTTGGAAAGGTTTCTGAAAGTTCTCTAATAACCCTTTCAAAACCCATAAGTCAGTTTATACACTGTATGTATATAGTCATCAGAATTAATCACTCGGTGGTGTAGCATGAATATGAAATATCAGATGTAGACAAACAAGAAGCATGAATATGAAATATCAGACAGAAAAACAAAGGAGGAATTTAACACGAGGGAATGCAAGACAATATCTGCTCCCGATGCGAAGAATTGTGTTAACACTGAGCGGCGGTCATCCCATTCAGATAATATCAGAAAGTTCAAAACTTTCATAGATTCCACATATGAATATAGCGAGCAAAAATATGAAATATGAATAAAGAATAAATGTTTATGAAATTATCGAGATTCAGCTCAGCTGTCTAATACTTGGAGTCCATTCTAAAGGCGAATTCTTGGTGATTTCACTTCTCTAGAATAATTTAGTCTTGTCGATTTTCTAAAAGGCAGTTTCATAAGGGATCTCCTACGGGTTTAAAGATATCAGTAGTTTCATTTCTCTTTTCATAATTTTCAGTTCATAAAGCAAAACTCGGAATAACCCAGAAAGAGTTTGGGGATAATTTCAGATGGCAGTGAATGCATATCCTTTCTGATTTCTGGGTTGTAAAGTAAAATGGCAGTGAATGCAAACGCCCAAGAATCTAAACCGCCCACAGTCATCAAAATGCCCCCCGACAATGTAAAACGCCTACGGCAAAATGTAAAAACGATTTATGGGTTGTAAAGTAAAATGGCAGTGAATGCAAATGCCCAAGAACAAAATGCCCCCGTAACCGAAGACGGAATGCCAAAAAAACGAATGGCCAGTAAGTTACAACGAGATGACAGTAGTTTAGAAATGAATGACAATAATATGCTAAAACTAAATGCCCACCAATGAAATGCCCACAGTAAAAAGAAAAACGCCGAGCGAATTTAAACACCACGAATTTGATAACCACACCCCGCAGAGCCTATCGCCAGCCACCCACGGCATAGAAGAAGGAAAAATGATTCACCCAGGGACCAAATACAGTGACCATAAACCCAAACCAAATTTTCCAAAAGCCATAAAATGAACCATATATAAAAGAAAACGAAATAACCATAAACCCAAATTTTTTTTACCAGAAACCCTAAAACTGTACCAAATATATAAAAACAAAACGAAATAACCAAATACAGTTTACAGGAACAGATTCGAATGAAATTCCAGAACTGATGGCCAACGTCGATCTTCAGAAAATACCCCTTTTTTTTCTTGCAGGGTTTAAAGGACGAGGAAATAACATTTTACAACAATACAATCATAATCACAATAGTAAATAACTATGCATTCTACACTACTAAATACATGAGCATACCCTTGCCTTATTGCTTGCTGCAAATGACTCCTATTTTTCGTGCCACTCCTTCTCGCCGACCGTAGAGACCACACCGGTACCTCCCAGCCAAACGCTAGGGGTACTCTGCTTCCCCCTTAGCCCCTCGAGTCGCAAAGGGGCCGCACAAGATCCAGAAGATAAGTCTAGCTTCTCAGCTCGCCTCCAAGGCTGAGCTACCACTCCAATACAGTTGAGAAAATCCCAACTCCTCACAAGCAATCAGTCCCATTTGAAATTTCTGCAGCATAACAATACATAATAGAAGATCCTTTTTTCCCTCCCTCCCCCTTTCTTTTTATGGAGTTTTTGATCCCCCTTCCCCTAAATCATATTTAATTTAAGTTTTAATGAAAAACCCTCAAAATTCTTTGTCTTACAAGTGTCACTCATCCCCCACGTTTCTCCCAAAATTACTTTCTTTCAATTTGTTAAAATCTCATTTTCCTAATTTATTATTCCCTCTCTTTTTTTCTTTTTTTTTAAAACCAAAAAGGTAAATGCGCCAATGCATCCTTTCATGTTATTTTCAAATTCATACTTTTTATACTCCCGCTCGTTAAATCATTTTATTACTATTGGTTCAGTCTCAGTTTATGTATGAGTTTTATGGAAATAGTTTAGTCCCTTAAGCATTCAATTTATTCACTGAAGGTTATGCCTTCTGTCAATCAAAACTATGGCTTTCGGTATTTGTTTATTTATGAATTAGTTTAATTTTTGAAAAACTATTGCATTCATAGGGGTCATGCTTTAAAAGTTTTTATAAGGTTATGTATTTGACAGAGGGGTTTCCATAAAATATATGCTTTCAAAATGTTAATGAACTCTTATTGCAAGTTGTGTTTAAAGAAGGAGATGCCTTCAATGAAATTTATTGTCAGAGTTAACTAAACTATAACTTATGTATATTTTTATTTTTAAGAAAAGTTATGTTTCAATTTGAATAAAAGTTATGAGTTCATTAAAAGTTAAACTATTTCAATTAGAATTAGGGTTAGGCTCTTTTTTAGAGTTAGAGTTAGGGCCTTTTTCCTCAAGGTTAAACAAAATTTTTATCTTAGAGAAGTTTTTTTTTTTTTTTGACTTAGGTTTAGATTTTGAACTGGACGACAGTTGTTTAGGGGAGTCGTTTTAAGAATTTATTAAGGCGTTAGTGTCTTAGGGCTATTTAGGTTTGTTTCCTTCATCCACATCAATGCGATGTGCCCTTCAGGACACACCACGTGCTCCAAGGGTGACACTCGCCTCGGTCGTTTCCTTTGCGCGACGTGCCCTTCAGGATGCACCACGTGCTCCAATGGTGCCACTCACTTCTTGTGTTTATTTTGTGCGACGTGCCCTTCAGGATGCACCACGTGCTCCAAGGGTGCCACTCGCCAACTGGACTGATTGGTAGACATCTATAACCCCTGGAGTCAACACTCCGCCAGGTGAACTTGTGGGAGACTAAGGGTTCTAAGGAATAAGGCCCCCGCCTTATTGTGCGCCCTTTAGAATCATCATGAGCGACTGTCGCAGTCTTCCCTCACGACATCGTGGATCCTCTCGAACTAGGTAATCGTTAACCTACAGTTCGAGCCATGGTGGGAGTGCTAGTAGGCGGTGACAGGGCTGCTGTCCACCCCTCTCCCTCAACCTCTATGGAAATCGTGTGTGGCCCCTTTACTCCATATGTGAGTCTGGTCGGCAAGCTATCGTCAACCTACATCATCAACAATCATGTCATAACATGTCAGCATCATATCATCATATCAAAGAAATATCACAGTAAATAAATCAACCCAAATAGCACACTCCTTGACTCAATCCGGAGTCCAAGGGGGCTCCACCGATGCCTCTGCATCCTCAAGGTCCGAAACCCTGCACACTCAATGAAACTAAGTCAGCAACACCTGTCTACATCAAAGTAGTAAAAACATCATTTCATCTATCATACGCATCATAATCAAGGATAAATAGTTTAACATCATAAAAGTCCAGATCACTTGCGAGCAATTGTCCTCAAAGAATAAGTTTTCTCAGTGCGCCAGAGCGGGATGTTACATACACCCCCTCTTGGTCTAAACTTCGTCCTGAAGTTTCTCAGTATAAATGCCAAAATAAAAGTACCACAATATCATAAGTACCACAGTATCATAAGTCTATCTATCAAACAAAAATGGAAACTGCCGGCGCATATCATATGCATCCTCCTAGGTCGACGAGTGCGAACTATAACTGTCCCACTGGACCTTGACCTGATCTACCGTTCGATGTCGTAACTATCGAACACAATGATCTAAGATGCGGACCGACTCAGCCATGAGTGCTCGCTCGTCCGATACCTGCAAGGAACTCAGGTCAATCACGTGTGTAGGATCACTAATATAATGTCTAAAAATAGATACATGAAAAACATCGTGCATACGACTCAAAGAATCAGGCAAGGCTAGTCGATAGGCCATGGGCCCCTTTCTTTCCACAATATTGAAAGGTCCCAGGAACCTAGGAGAGAATTTAGCTCCCTTTCCAAACTTGATCGAACTCTTATGTGGGTTAACCCGCAAGAAGACTCGATCGCCGACCTCGTAACTACGGTCGACTCGGTGCGCATCGACATAACTCTTCTACCAATCCTGCGCTTCTTTAATCCTTTGTCTTATGGCTCACAAATGCTCTTCCATTTCTTGGATCGCTTCTAGTCCCACAAGGACCCTATCCTCAAGCTGATCCCAACTCAAGGGTGTCCGACACGGTCGCCCATAAAGGAACTCGAAAGGCGCCATCTTAATGGTGCTCTGTTAGCTGTTGTTGTAAGCGAACTCTACTAGAGGCAAGAACTCCTCCCAAAGCTTTTGTTGGTCCATCACGTACATGCGCAACATGTCTTCCAAGGTTTCATTCATTTGTTTTGTCTGTCTGCCAGTCTCTGGGTGATACGCAGTACTAAAATTAAGCTGGGTTCCCAAGGTCTCTTGAAAACTTGTCCAAAATCGTCTAGTAAACACCGATCCTCGATCGGATATAATATTCTTAGGCACGCCATGCAGCCTTACAATCTCACTGATGAAAACTCTCGCTATGTCAGGTGCCTGATACGTCATACGCACCGGAAGAAAGTGAGCACTCTTCGTCAGAGTGTCTACTACTACAAAAATCGAGTCGTGTCTTCTGACCGTCAGTGGCAATCCAACAATAAAATCCATTGAAATAACTTCCCATTTTGATTTTGGAATGGCATGTGGTTGAAGTAAACCTGCCCGGTGTCTATGCTTAGCCTTTACCTGCTGACACTCTAGACATCTAGCCACAAAGTTGACTATGTCGGCCTTCATTCCCTTCTAGAAGAATAAGGGTTTAAGGTCTGCCCTCATCTTCGTGACTCCTGGGTGAGCCATGTAAACTGCTCTATGAGCCTCGCTCAGGATCAACATCCTCAACTCGTCGTTTGGCGGTACTTAAATTCGACTTCTAAACCTTAATAAACCATCGCTATCAAATGAATATCCCTCATATTGTGGTACCATCATGGTGTTTTTTCCGATAAAATCCTCGACTTGTTTGTACCAGTCATCATCACGCTGTAAAGTGAGAATATTCTCACGTAGATTTGTCTGAAGAGGTAACACCGAAAAGATGTGTGGCCTCCGACTCAAGGCATCAACCACTCGGTTCACTGTTCCCTTTATGTAAGTAATCTCAAAGTCGTACTCGCTAAGAAATTCCGACCAACGCCGTTGTTGCACGTTTAGGTCACTTTGTGTAAAAATGTGTTGTAGTCCACAATGATCAGTCCTTAATTCAAATTTTCGTCCAACAAGGTAGTGTCTCCATACCTTCAAGGCATATACGATGGCTAATAACTCCAAATCATGTGTCGCGTAGTTTTCCTCATGCCTTCTTAGTTTCCTCGAAATGTAAGAAATCACTCGTCCGTCTTGCATTAAGACTCCGCCTAAACCTTCCTTGGATGTGTCAGTGCATACCAAGAAGTCCGTGTCCATGTCAGGGACCTTTAGTATCGGCGCGGTTGTCAAAAACTCTTTAAGCCTCCGAAATTCTTCCGCGCATTTCTCTGTCCAAACTAACTTCTTGTTTTTCTTCTGCAACTCCGTGATCAGATTTGCTATCTTCGAAAAACCCTCGACAAACCGTCAATAGTATCCTGCTAATCCCATAAAACTACGCACTTCTGTGACATTCGTCAGCACAGGCCATTCCATAATAGCCTCAACCTTGGTTGGATCCATGACGATACCTTCGCTGGAGATGACATGCCCTAAGTACTGAATCCTCGATTGATAAAAAGAGAATTTGGACAACTTGCCATACAATTTGTGTTCTTGTAAACATGGTAGTACCAAGCGCAAGTGCTGGTCATGCTCCTCCGTCATCCGAGAGTAGATCAAAATATCGTCAATGAATACTTGGACGACCTTGTCCAAGTACTCGCGGAACACCCCATTCATCAAACTCATGAATACCCCTGGGGCATTTGTCAGTCCAAATGGAAAAATAGTAAACTCGTAATGTCCAAATCTAGTCTTAAAGGCGGTCTTAGGGACGTCATCCTCCTTGATCCATAACTAGTGATACCCTGATCGCAAATCGATCTTGGAGAACATCGTCGAAGCCTTCATTTTATCGAACAGATCATCAATTCTTGGTAAGAGATACTGATTCTTGATCGTAGCCTTGTTCAGTTGACGGTAGTCAATGCAAAGCCTCCATGATTCGTCCTTCTTTCGTATGAAAATAACCGGTGCACCCCACGGTGACACTCTAGGACGTATCAGTCCCAGGTCCAACAACTCCTTCAGTTGCATTTTCAACTCTTTCAACTAAGGGGTCGACATCCGATAAGGCATTCTTGCTATTGGTTCGGTCCCCGGTTTCAGGTCTATGGTAAAGTCTAGTTCCCTTTTCAGCGGCATCCCAGGCAACTCCTCTGGAAATACATCCGCAAACTCCTTCACCACCGGAAGGTGTTCTAGACCTTCCTCTACTCCCATCTCATTTAGCGCGAGGATCGCATAAAGTTTGCACCCCTTGCACATACTCTTCCGTAACTGCAAGGAAGAGATGAACCACAGGGAAACTCCCTGGTTCTATCCGATAATCACACGTCTTTGTCCTTCGTCATCAACCAAGCTCAACCGTTTCATCTTACAGTTGAGTATCGCCTCATGCGTTTCCAACCAATCCATACTAATCACGACATCATAGGATCCTAATATCGTAACGTACAAGTTGACCCTTGTGACAAACTCTCCCAGGTTAAGGGCACAACCTGTAACCTTTCCTCCAACCTTCTGTTTGGCTCCCGAAGCCATCTCCACGAAGCTAAACTCATCCTGTTCAACTGCCTTTACCTTAATCCTTTTTAGCGCTGCACCAGAAATGAAACTCTCAGTAGCTCCTAGGTCTATCAAAATACTAAGGGTCTGGTCATCGACAATACCTATCGTCTCGAGCACCGTCGACTAGTGCTCTGCCTGGTGGTTATTCACCGCTGCATGAATCCGATGGGCCTTGCCCATATCTCCCACGGTAGCGGGTCCGGCTGATCCAGACACTCTGGCCCTCTCCACAGGACAGTCGCACTGGTAGTGTGTCTCCCCACACATCCAACACCCCTTCTTCGGCTCAGTATTCTGGGTGCCCGAAGTAGAAGATGACTGCCCACTGGCCTGAAACCCTGGTCTGTTCTGTTGAACAGGCCTAAACTACTGCTGCTGTGGGCGAAGCTGGTGCTGGTGCTGTGGTCCTTGATAAGGTGTCCGCTTCTGAGGCGGTGGTCATCGAGGTGTAGAAAAAGTGGATCCCCTCTTGAAGCCACAATGTCCCGGTGTATGTCTCGCTGGTGTCTGATGTTGTGAAATACCAGATGAACTCTGCCCTGCGGGTCTCGCTGGAGTCCTGGTCTGACCCCCACTGATAAGCTCCTCCTCTACTATGAGGGCCTTTTGGAAAATGTCGTGCAAGGTTTGAGGCATCAAGATCCTAACCTTTGCACGCAGGCTTCCGTTAAGGCCAAACACGAACCGATTGACCTTGAGCTTCTCAGTGTTAAAGTGTGGAGCGTACCGGAGCAGCTCCATGAAACGTGCCTCGTACTCGGGCACCGTACGACCTCCCTATCATAAGGCATTGAACTCATTGAGCGTCAGCTCAATGAATTCCTCCGAAAGGTACCTCTCTTGGAACTATTCCTTGAACACTTCCCATGACACGTCTTCAATGGCCATGTTCAGTTGCGACAGGAGCGTCTTCCACCATAGAAGAGCGCTCCCCTTCAGTTGAAAGACCGCCATGCGGACCTTCATGTTGGAGGTATAATCGTGAAGTGTTAAGCACATCGCCATATTCTCTAACCATGCCTTGGCAGCTGCGCCATCTGGGGCACCAAAGAACTCAGGAAATTTTACCTTCTCGAGTTCACGGTGAATGCTACCTGTAATGGCCGGTGCGCGCGGCGGAACCTCAGGGGGTGCCAACGCCTTGGCCTCCTCTCGGTCCAATCTACTGATCAGTGCCTCGGACATTCATTGAAAAGATCTCATCATCTCAACAACATCGCCAACTGCTATCTTCTCCTATCCGAGAACCTTCTCGCCTCCCTGGGGGTTAGACCCCTCAGGCGTGGATGCTACTGGAGGCGTCACGCCTCCTCCCCTAGAACCCCTCCGTCTGCCTCCGCGGCGTCCTCTAACCATGATTACCTACATGCACACAATCAAATCGATCAGCAACAGTATAATCAATCTAATCATGTCAACGAAAGCTGTAGCAAATCCCAAGTCGCCGGTCGAACCGACTCTGATACCATATGTAGCGAACCTCCTCGTTACGACCACAACTCTTTAACAGGTGCAATTTTTTTTTTTTTTTTTGTTTAAGGTGTGTGCGCTTGTGTAAAAATAAACAGACATACTGGACTCTACGACGCCACCCAACGACTAACAAGACGCACCCACAAAGATCGCAATAAGGAGACACAAGGCACATAACAAGTAACGACAAACATTTAATGACATACTGGGTTATGCACTGGATGCACAAAAAGGAAGAATCCATAGTAGTATATTTTACTATTTCTGCACAGGAAAGCAGGGCGTTTAATCATAGTTCTCTGCTCCAGAGAGAGAGAAGGTCAGATAGGCTCTTGGCCATCTGCTCAGGCAGAAACTAGTAATCTCCGTCAGGTGTGTCACAAGAGTGGAAACCCTGCCTTTAAAGGGCCCGAGACTCTTGATACGGCACTGGATTCTTTACACAAAGAATAATCACACACACCGACTCATAAAATAGGCTACAAGGAGGTGTTTACATCCCGCTCGACACAAGCAAACCCAGCAATGCAAGCCAACCAAGTACAAAAAAAGCAACGAACAACCACGACCTCTAAGGAAGACACAAGTCAGAAGGAGTCCGACATAGAACAACAACTGTTGAGACTCCATGACATAAGGTACAGACCAATTACGCCATTGATTTCCATTGGACGACGATTTACCAACCCAGTCTTAAATAATGTACATGAATTACATACAATCCCCGTTTACTGAATCATAAAAATTGATTTCCCTTAGATTTAAGGACCCTTCATTTATATGTTATCAATCCTAATGAAATTTCCAAACATGACCGTAACATACCCATATCATCGCCTTTATAACACAAAAATCATTGTAATTAAAATAATGGTGACTTACCTTTGTTGTTGTTAAAATCAAGGAACTACCAAGGACCTGACCATAATAACCATGTATTTATTTTTATAATAGAACATCATAGAAATTTAAACTAATAAAGCTTTCATTACAGAAACATTGTAATATAATAAACAATGATTAACACAAAAACCACATGGGAAACATATTGTGAAATGGATTGTAGAAGAATTTCAAGGCATTGTAATATGAAGTATGAATAAATAATAAATGTTTATGAAATTATTGAGATTCAGCTCAACTGTCTAATTCTTGGAGTCCATTCTAAAAGCAAATTCTTGGTGATTTCACTTCTCTATAATAATTTAGTCTTGTCGATTTGCTAAAAGGAAGTTTCAGAAGGGATCTCCTACGGGTTTAAATATATCAGTAGTTTCATTTCTCTTTTCATAATTTTCAGTTCATAAAGCAAAACTTGGAATAACCCAGAAAGAGTTTGGGGATAATTTCAGATGGCAGTGAATGCATATCCTTTCTGATTTCTGGGTTGTAAAGTAAAATGATAGTGAATGCAAACGCCCAAGAATCTAAACCGCCCACAGTCATCAAAACACCCCCCGGCAATGCAAAATGCCCACGGCAAAATGTAAAAACGATTTCTGGGTTGTAAAGTAAAATGGTAGTGAATGCAAACACCCAAGAAAAAAATGCCCCCGTAACCGAAGACGGAATGCCCAAAAAACGAATGGCCAGTAAGTTACAACGAGATGACAGTAGTTTAGAAATGAATGACAATAATATGCTAAAATGAAATGCCCACCAATGAAATGCCCACAGTAAAAAGAAAAACGCCCAGCGAATTTAAACACCACGAATTTGATAACCACACCCCGCAGAGCCTATCGCCATCCACCCACGACGTGCAAGAAGGAAAAACGATTCGCCCAGGGATGAAATACAGTGACCATAAACCCAAACCAAATTTTCCAGAAACCATAAACTGAACCATATATAAAAGAAAATGAAATAACCATAAACCCAAAACAAATTTACCAGAAACCCTAAAACAGTACCAAATATATATAAAAAAATGAAATAACCAAATACAGTTTACAGGAACAGATTCGAATGAAATTCCAGAACTGATGGCCAACGTTGATCTTCAGAAAATACCCCTTTTTTTTCTTGTAGGGTTTAAAGGACAAGGAAATAACATTTTACAACAATACAATCATAATCGCAGCAGTAAATAACTATGCATTCTACCCTACTAAATACATGAGCATACCCTTGCCTTATTGCTTGCCGCAAATGACTCCTGTGCTCCGTGCCGCTCCTTCTCACCGACCGTAGAGACCACACCGGTACCTCCTAGCCAAACGCTAGGGGTACTCTGCTTCCCCCTTAGCCCCCCGAGCCGCAAAGGGGCCGCACAAGATCCAGAAGATAAGTCTAGCTTCTCATCTCACCTCCAAGGCTGAGCTACCACTCCAATACAGCTGAGCAAATCCCAACTCCTCACAAGCAATCAATCCCGTTTGCAATTTCGGCAGCATAACAATACCTAATAGCAGATCCTTTTTTCCCTCCCTCCCCCTTTCTTTTTATGGATTTTTTGAGCCCCCTTCCCCTAAATCATATTTAATTTAATTTTTAAAGAAAAACCCTCAAAATTCTCTGTCTTACAAGTGTCATTCATTCCCCATGTTTCTCCCAAAATTACTTTCTTTCAATTTGTCAAAAGCTCATTTCCCTAATTTATTATTCCCTCTCTTCTTTTTTTTTAAAACCAAAAAGGTAAATGCGCCAATGCATCTTTTCATGTTATTTTCAAATTCATACTTTTTATACTCCCGCTCGTTAAATAATTTTATTACTATTGGTTTAGTCTCAGTTTATGTATGAGTTTTATGGAAATAGTTTAGTCCCTTAAGCATTCAATTTATTCACTGAAGGTTATGCATTCTATCAATCAAAACTATGGCTTTCGGTATTCATTTATTTATGAATTAGTTTAATTTTTGAAAAACTATTGCGTTCATAGGGGTTATGCTTTAATTTTTTTATAAGGTTATGTATTTGACAGAGGGGTTTTCATAAAAGCTATTCTTTCAAAATGTTAATGAACTCTTATTGCAAGTTGTGTCTAAAGAAGGAGATACCTTCAATGAAATTTATTGTCAGAGTTAACTAAACTGTAACTTATGTATATTTTTATTTTTAAGAAAAGTTATGTTTCAATTTGAATAAAAGTTATGAGTTCATTAAAAGTTAAACTATTTTAATTAAAATTAGGGTTAGCCTCTTTTTTAGAGTTAGAGTTAGGGCCTTTTTCCTCAAGGTTAAACGGAATTTTTATCTTAGAGAAGTTTTTTTTTTTTGACTTAGGTTTAGATTTTGAACTGGACGACAGTTGTTTAGGGGAGTCGTTTTAAGAAATTATTAAGGAGTTAGTGTCTTAGGGATATTTAGGTTTATTTCCTTCATCCACATCAATGCGACGTGCCCTTCAGGATGCACCACGCGCTCCAAGGGTGCCACTCACCTCGTTCGTTTCCTTTGCGCGACGTGCCCTTCAGGATGCACCACGTGCTCCAAGGGTGCCACTCGCTTCTTGTGTTTCTTTTGTGTGACGTGCCCTTTAGGATGCACCACGTGCTCCAAGGGTGCCACTCACCAACTGGACTGATTGGTAGACATATATAACCCCTGTAGTCTACACTCCGCCAGGTGAACTTGTGGGATACTAAGGGTTCTAAGGAAAAAGGCCCCCGCCTTATTGCGCGCCCCTTAGAATCATCGTGAGCGACTGTCGCAGTTTTCCCTCACAACATTGTGGATCCTCTCGAACTAGGTAATAGTTAACCTATAGTTCGAGCCACGACGAGAGTGCTAGTAGGCGGTGACAGGGCTGCTGTCCACCCCTCTCCCTCAACCTCTCTGGAAATCGTGTGTGGCCCCTTTACTCCATATGTGAGTCTGGTCGGCAAGCTATCGTCAGCCTGCATCATCAAGAATCATGTCAGAACATGTCAACATCATATCATCAGATCAAAGAAATATCACATTAAAAAAATCAACCCAAATAGCACACTCCCTGACTCAATCCGAAGTCCAAGGGGGTTCCACTGATGCCTCTGCATCCTCAAGGTCCGAAACCCTGCACACTCAATGAAACTGAGTCAACAACACCTGTCTACATCAAAGTAGTAAAAACATCATGTCATCTGTCATACGCATCATAATCAAGGATAAATAGTTTAACATCATAAAAGTCCAGATCACTTGCAAGCAAATGTCCTCAAAGAATAAGTTTTCTCAGTGCGCCAGAGCGGGATGTTACATACACCCCCTCTTGGTCTAAACTTCGTCCTGAAGTTTCTCAGTATAAATGCCGAAATAAAAGTACCACAATATCATAAGTACCACAGTATTATAAGTCTATCTATCAAACAAAAATGGAAACTGCCGGCGCATATCATATGCGTCCTCCCAGGTTGCCGAGTACGGACTATAAATATCCCACTGGACCTTGACCTGATCTACCGTTCGACATCGTAACTATCAAACGCGATGATCTAAGATGCGGACCGGCTCAGCCATGAGCGCTCCCTCGTCCGATACCTGCAAGGAACTCAAGTCAATCACGTGTGTAGGATCGCTAATATAATGTCTCAAAACAGATACATGAAAAACATCATGCATATGCCTCAAAGAGTCAGGCAAGGCTAGTTGATAGGCGACGGGCCCCTTTCTTTCCACAATCTCGAAAGGTCCCATGAACCTAGGAGAGAGTTTAGCTCCCTTTCCAAACTTGATCGAAATTTTATGCGAGTTAACCCGCAAGAAGACTCGATCGCCGACCTCGTAACTATGGTCGACTCGGTGCGCATCAGAATAACTCTTCTGCCGATCCTGTGCTTCTTTAATCCTTTGTCTTATGGCTCGCAACTGCTCTTCCATTTCTTGGATCGCTTCTGGTCCCACCAGGACCCTATCCTCAAGCCTATCCCAACTCAAGGGCGTTCGACACGGTCGCCCATAAAGAAACTCGAAAGGTTCCATCTTAATGGTGCTCTGGTAGCTGTTGTTGTAAGCGAACTCTAATAGAGGCAAGAACTCCTCCCAACGCTTTTGTTGGTCCATCACGTACATGCACAACATGTCTTCCAAGGTTTGGTTTGTTCGTTCTGTCTGTCTGTCAGTCTCTGGGTGATACGCAGTACTAAAATTAAGCTGGGTTCCCAAGGCCTCTTGAAAACTCATCCAAAATCGTCCAGTAAACACCAATCCTCGATCGGATATAATATTCTTAGGAATGCCATGCAGCCTTACAATCTCACTGATGAAAACTCTCACTATGTCAAGTGCCTGATACATCGTACGCACCGGAATAAAGTGAGCACTCTTCGTCAGAGTGTCTACTACTACAAAAATCGAGTCGTGTCTCCTGGCTGTCAGTGACAATCCAACAATAAAATCCATCGAAATAACTTCCCATTTTGATTCTGGAATGGTATGTGGTTGAAGTAAACCTGTCGGGTGTCTATGCTCAGCCTTTACCTGCTGACACTCTAGACATCTAGCCACAAAGTTGACTATGTCGGTCTTCATTCCCTTCCAGAAGAATAAGGGTTTAAGGTCTGCCCTCATCTTCGTGACTCCTGGGTGAGCCATGTAAATTTCTCTATGAGCCTCGCTCAGGATCAACATTCTCAACTCGTCGTTTGGTGGTACGTAAATCTGACTTCTAAACCTCAATAAACCATCGCTATCAAATGAATATCCCTCATATCGTGGTACCATCATGGTGTTTTTTTCGATAAAATCCTCGACTTATTTGTACCAGTCATCATCACGCTATAAAGTGAGAATCTTCTCACGTAGATTTGTCTAAAGAGGTAACACCAAAAAGATGCGTGGCCTTCGACTCAAGGCATCAACCACTCGGTTCACTGTTCCCTTTATGTAAGTAATCTCAAAGTCGTACTCGCTAAGCTATTCCGACCAATGCCGTTGTCGCACGTTTAGGTCACTTTGCATAAAAAATTGTTGTAGTCCACAATGATCAGTCCTTAATTCAAATTTTCTTCCAACAAGGTAGTGTCTCCATACCTTCAAGGCATATACAATGGCTAATAACTCCAAATCATGCGTCGCATAGTTTTCCTCATGCCTTCTTAGTTTCCTCGAAATGTAAGCAATCACTCGTCCGTCTTGCATCAAGACTCCGCCTAAACCTTCCTTGGATGCGTCAGTGCATACTAAGAAGTCCGCGTCCATGTCAGGGACCTTTAGTATCGGCGCGGTTGTCAACAACTCTTTAAGCCTCCGAAATGCTTCCGTGCATTTCTCTGTCCAAACAAACTTCTTGTTTTTCTTCTTCAATTTCGTGATCGGATTTGCTATCTTCGAAAAACCCTCGACAAACCGTCGATAGTATCCTGCTAATCCCATAAAACTACGCACTTCTGTGACATTTGTCGACACAGGCCATTCCATAATAGCCTCAACCTTGGCTGGATCCATGGTGATACCTTCGCCGGAGATGACATGCCCTAAGTAGTGAATCCTCGATTGATAAAAAGAGCATTTGGACAACTTCCCATACAATTTGTGTTCTCGTAAACATTGTAGTACCAAGCGCAAGTGCTGGTCATGCTCCTCCATCCTCTGAGAGTAGATCAAAATATCGTCAATGAATACTTGGAAGAAATTGTCCAAGTACTCGCGGAACACCCCGTTCATCAAACTCATGAATATCCCTGGGGTGTTTGTCAGTCCAAATGGAAAAACAGTAAAATCGTAATGTCCAAATCTTGTCTTAAAGGCGGTCTTAGGGACGTCATCCTCCTTGATCTGTAACTGGTGATACCCTGATCGCAAATCGATCTTGGAGAACATCATCGCACCCTTCATTTGATCGAATAGATCATCAATTCTTGGTAAGGGATACTGATTCTTGATCGTAGCCTTTTTCAGTTGACGGTAGTCAATGCAAAGCCTCCATGATCCATCCTTCTTTCGTATGAAAATAACCGATGCACCCCACGATGACACGCTAGGACGTATCAGTCCTAGGTCCAAAAACTCCTTCAGTTGCATTTTCAACTCTTTCAGTTGCATTTTCAACTCTTGCAACTCTAGGGTCGACATCCGATAAGGCGTTCTTGCTATTGGTTCGGTCCCCTGTTTCAGGTCTATGGTAAAGTCCAGTTCCCTTTCTGGCGACATCCCAGGCAACTCCTCTGGAAATACGTCGGCAAACTCCTTCACCACCGGAAGGTGTTCTAGACCTTCCCCTACTCCCTTCTCATTTAGCGCGAGGATCGCATAAAGTTTTCACCCCTTGCGCATACTCTTCCGTAACTGCAAGCAAGAGACGAACCGCAGGGAAACTCCCTGGTTCCGTCCGAAAATCACACGTCTCTGTCCTTTGTCATCAACCAAGCTCAACCGTTTCGTATTACAGTTGAGTATCGCCTCATGCATTTCCAACCAATCCATACCGATCACGATGTCATAAGATCCTAAGATCGTGACGTACAAGTTGACCCTCGTGACAAACTCTCCCAGGTTAAGGGCACAGCCTGTAACCTTTCCTCCAACCTTCTGTTTGGCTCCTGAAGCCATCTCCACGAAGCTAAACACATCCTGTTCGACTGCCTTTACCTTAATCCTTTTTAGCGCTGCACCAGAAATGAAACTCTCGGTAGCTCCTGGGTCTATCAAAATACTAAGGGTCTGGTCAGCGACAATACCTGTCGTCTCGAGCATCGTCGACTGGTGCTTTGCCTGACAATTATTCACCGCTGCATGAATCTGATGGGCCTTGCCCATATCTCCCACGCTAGCGGGTCTGGCTGATCCAGACACTCTGGCCCTCTCCACAGGATAGTCGCGCTGGTAGTGTGGCTCCCCACACATCCAACACCCCTTCTTCAGCCCAGTAGTCCTGGTGCCCGAAGTAGAAGATGACTGCCCACCGACCTGAAAATCTGGTTTGTTCTGCTGAACAGGCCTAAACTGCTGTTGCTGTGGGCGACCCTACTTCTGGTGCTATGGTCCTCGATAAGGTGTCCGCTGCTGAGGCAGTGGTCGTCGGGGTGTAGCAAAAGTGTATCCCCTCTGGAAGCCACGATGTCCCGACGTATGTCTTGCTGGTGTCTGATGCTGCGACGTACCAGATGAACTCTGCCCTGTGGGTCTCGCTGGAGTCCTGGTCTAACCCCCACTGATAAGCTCCTCCTCTGCTATGAGGGCCTTTTGGACAACGTCGTGCAAGGTTTGAGGCATCAAGATCCTAACCTTTGCACGTAGGCTTCCGTTAAGGCCAAACACGAACCGGTTGACCTTGAGCTTCTCAGTGTTAAGGTGTGGAGCATACCAGAGTAGCTCCATGAAACGTGCCTCGTACTCGAGCACGGTACAACCTCCCTGTCGTAATGCATTGAACTCATTGAGCTGACGCTCAATGCATTCCTCCGAAAGGTACCTCTCTCGGAACCGTTCCTTGAACAGTTCCCATGACACTTCTTCAACGGCCATGTTCAACTGCGGTAGGAGTGTCTTCCACCATAGAAGAGTGCTCCCCTTCAGTTGAAATACCGCCATGCGGACCTTCATGTTGGAGGTATAATCGCGAAGTGTGAAGCACATCGCCATATTCTCCAACCATGCCTCGGCGGTTGCGCCGTGCGGGGCACCAAAGAACTTGGGAAATTTTACCTTCTCAAGTTCACGGTGAATGCTACCTGTAACGGTCGGTGTGCACGGCGGAACCTCAGGGGGTGTCGGTGCCTTGGCCTCATCTCAGTCCAATCTGCTGATCAGTTCCTCGGACATGCACTGAAAAGATCTCATCATCTCAACAACATCGCCAACTGCTATCTGCTCCTGTCCGAGAACCTGCTCGCCTCCCTGGGGGTTAGACCCCTTAGGCGTGGATGCTACTGGAGGCATCACGCCTCCTCCCCTAGCACCCCGTCGTCTGCCTCCACGGCCTCCTCTAACCATGATTACCTGCACGCACACAATCAAATCGATCAACAACAGTATAATCAATCTAATCATGTCAACGAAAGCCGTAGAAAATCCCAAGTCACGGGTCGAACCAGCTCTGATACCATATGTAGAGAACCTCCTCGTTACGACCACAACTCTTTAACATGTGATTTTTTTTTTCTTTTTGTTTAAGGTGTGTGCACTCGTGTAAAAAGAAACAGACATACTGGACTCTACGATGCCACCCGACGACTAACAAGACGCACCCACAAAGATCACAATAAGGAGACACAAGGCACATAACAAGTAACGAAAAACATTTAATGACATACTGGGTTATGCATTGTACACACAAAAAGGAAGAATCCATAGTAGTAGATTTTACTATTTCTGCACAGGAAAGTAGGGCGTTTAATCTTAGTTCTCTACTCCGGAGAGAGAGAAGGTTAGATAAGCTCCTGGCTGTCTTCTCAGGCAGAAACTAGTAATCTCCGTCAGGTGTGTCGCAAGAGTGGAAACCCTGCCTTTAAAGGGCCCGAGACTCTTGATACGACACTGGATTCTTTACAAAGATCATAATCACACACACCGACTCATATACTAGGCTACAAGGAGGTGTCTACATCCCGCCCGACACAAGCAAACCCAACAATGCAAGCCAACCAAGTACAACAAAATCAACGGACAACCACGACCTCTAAGGAAGACACAAGTCAGAAGGACTCCGACATAGACCAACAACTGTTTATACTCCATGACATTAGGTACAGACCAATTACTCCATTGATTTCCATTAGACGACGAGTTACCAACCCAGTCTTAAATAATGTACATGAACTACATACAATCCCCGTTTACTGAATCATAAAAATTGATTGCCCTTAGATTTAAAGACCCTTCATTTATATGTTATCAATCCTAATGAAATTTCCAAACATCACCATAACATACCCATATCATCGCCTTTATAACAGAAAAATCATTGTAATTAAAATAATGGTGACTTACCTTTGTTGTTGTTAAAATCAAGGAACTAACAAGGACCTGACCATAATAACCATGTATTTATTTTTATAATAGAACATCATAGAAATTTAAACTAATAAAGATTTCATTACAGAAACATTGCAATATAATAGACGATGATTAACACAAAAACCACATGAGAAACATATTGTGAAATGGATTGTAGAAGAATTTCAAGGCATTGTAATCTAATCTAATGATCACTTTACACTTCTGGTTACCTTAACAATATATAGTCATTATGTTGACCACACAGTCTATATACAGTCGTTCGGTTAGATTTAAAGGTATGTTAGATTTAAAATATGTTAGATCTGAAGATATATATCACAGTATATAAAACGTCAAATACTTTAATACAGAGTACATATTGATGAGTCAACATTATAATGTAAACTAATATAAAAATAAGCGTTGTAACCCTTTTTTTTTTTATGAACGGTTTGAACTACATTCCAATCCTATACAAGATAGATACAGTAGTTGAGATATATACCGTTAGGTTTAAGGTATGTTAGATTTAAAGGCATGTATACCCCAATATATAACACATCAAATACATAGTACATATTGTTTAGCCAACATTATAATGTAAACTAAGATAAAAATAACGATAAATTCATTGTTGGAAAGATTTCTGAAAGTTCTCTAATAACCCTTTCAAAACCCATAAGTCAGTTTATACACTGTATGTATATAGTCATCAGAATTAATCACTCGGTGGTGTAGCATGAATATGAAATATCAGATGTAGACAAACAAGAAGCATGAATATGAAATATCAGACAGACAAACAAAGAAGGAGGAATTTAACATGAGGGAATGCAAGACAATATCTGCTCCCGATGCAAAGAATTATGTTAACACTGAGTGGCGGTCATCCCAGTCAGATAATATTAGAAAGGACAAAATTTTCATAGATTCCACATATGAATATAGCGAGAAAAAATATGAAATATGAATAAAGAATAAATGTTTATGAAATTATCGAGATTCAACTCAGCTGTCTAATTCTTGGAGTCCATTCTAAAGGCGAATTCTTGGTGATTTCACTTCTCTATAATAATTTAGTCTTGTCGATTTGCTAAAAGGAAGTTTCAGAAGGGATCTCCTACGGGTTTAAAGATATCAGTAGTTTCATTTCTCTTTTCATAATTTTTAGTTCATAAAGCAAAACTCGGAATAACCTAGAAAGAGTTTGGGGATAATTTCAGATGGCAGTGAATGCATATCCTTTCTGATTTCTGGGTTGTAAAGTAAAATGGAAGTGAATGAAAACGCCCAAGAATATAAACCGCCCACAATCATCAAAACGCCCCCCCGGCAATGTAAAATGCCCACGGCAAAATGTAAAAATGATTTATGGGTTGTAAAGTAAAATGGTAGTGAATGCAAACGCCCAAGAACAAAATTCCCTCGTAACTAAAGACAGAATGCCCAAAAAATGAATGGCCAGTAAGTTACAATGAGATGAAAATAGTTTAGAAATGAATGACAATAATATGCTAAAACGAAATTCCCACCAATGAAATGCCCACAGTAAAAAGAAAAACACCCAGCGAATTTAAACACCACGAATTTGATAACCACACCCCGCAGAGCCTATCGCCAGCCACCCACGGCGTGCAATAAGGAAAAACGATTCTCCCAAGGACCAAATACAGTGACCATAAACCCAAACCAAATTTTCCAGAAACCATAAACTGAACCATATATAAAAGAAAACGAAATAACCATAAACCCAAAACAAATTTACCAGAAACCCTAAAACTGTACCAAATATATATAAAAAAAGAGAAATAACCAAATACAGTTTACAAGAACAGATTCGAATGAAATTCCAGAACTGATGGCCAACGTTGATCTTCAGAAAATACCCCCTTTTTTTTTCTTGCAGGGTTTAAAGGATGAGGAAATAACATTTTACAATAATACAATCATAATCGCAGCAGTAAATAACTATGCATTCTACCCTACTAAATACATGAGCATACCCTTGCCTTATTGCTTGCCGCAAATGACTCCTGTGCTCCGTGCCGCTCCTGCTCACCGACCGTAGAGACCACACCGGTACCTCCCAACCAAACACTAGGGGTAATCTGCTTCCTCCTTAGCCCCCCGAGTCGCAAAGGGGCCACACAAGATCCAGAAGATAAGTCTAGCTTCTCATCTCACCTCCAAGGCTGAGCTACCACTCCAATACAGCTGAGAAAATCCCAACTCCTCACAAGCAATCAGTCCCGTTTACAATTTTGGCAGCATAACAATACCTAATAGCAGATCCTTTTTTCCCTCCCTCCCCCTTTCTTTTTATGGAGTTTTTGAGCCCCCTTCCCCTAAATCATATTTAATTTAAGTTTTAATGAAAAACCCTCAAAATTCTCTGTCTTACAAGTGTCACTCATCCCCCACGTTTCTCCCAAAATTACTTTCTTTCAATTTGTTAAAAGCTCATTTCCCTAATTTATTATTCCCTCTCTTTTTTTTTTTTTTTAAAACCAAAAAGGTAAATGCGCCAATGCATCTTTTCATGTTATTTTCAAATTCATACTTTTTATAGTCCCGCTCGTTAAATAATTTTATTACTATTGGTTCAGTCTCAGTTTATGTATGAGTTTTATGGAAATAGTTTAGTCCCTTAAGCATTCAATTTATTCATTGAAGGTTATGCATTCTGTCAATCAAAACTATGGCTTTCGGTATTCGTTTATTTATGAATTAGTTTAATTTTTGAAAAACTATTGCATTCATAGGGGTTATGCTTTAAAAGTTTTTATAAGGTTATGTATTTGACAGAGGGGTTTTCATAAAAGCTATGCTTTCAAAATGTTAATGAACTCTTATTGCAAGTTGTGTTTAAAGAAGGAGATGCCTTCAATGAAATTTATTGTCAGAGTTAACTAAACTGTAACTTATGTATATTTTTATTTTTAAGAAAGGTTATGTTTCAATTTGAATAAAAGTTATGAGTTCATTAAAAGTTAAACTATTTCAATTAGAATTAGGGTTAGGCTCTTTTTTAGAGTTAGAGTTAGGGCCTTTTTCCTCAAGGTTAAACATAATTTTTATCTTAGAGAAGTTTTTTTTTTTTCACGTAGGTTTAGATTTTGAACTGGACGACAGTTGTTTAGGGGAGTCATTTTAAGAATTTATTAAGGCGTTAGTGTCTTAGGGATATTTAGGTTTGTTTCCTTTATCCACATCAATGCGACGTGCCCTTCAGGATGCACCACGCACTCCAAGGGTGCCACTCGCCTCATTCGTTTCCTTTGCGCGACGTGCCCTTCAGGATGCACCACGTGCTCCAATGGTGCCACTCGCTTCTTGTGTTTCTTTTGTGCGACGTGCCCTTCAGGATGCACCACATGATCCAAGGGTTCCACTCGCCAACTGGACTGATTGGTAGACATCTATAACCCCTGGAGTCAACACTCCGCCAGGTGAACTTGTGGGAGACTAAGGGTTCTAAGGAATAAGGCCCCCGCCTTAATGCGCGCACCTTAGAATCATCGTGAGCGACTGTCGCAGTCTTCCCTCATGAGATCGTGGATCCTCTTGAACTAGGTAATCGTTAACCTATAGTTCGAGCCACGGTGGGAGTGCTAGTAGGCGGTGACAGGGCTGCTGTCCACCCCTCTCCCTCAACCTCTCTGGAAATCGTGTGTGGCCCCTTTACTCCATATGTGAGTCTGGTCGGCAAGATATCGTCAGCCTGCATCATCAACAATCATGTCAGAACATGTCAACATCATATCATCAGATCAAAGAAATATCACAGTAAATAAATCAACCCAAATATCACACTCCCTGACTCAATCCGGAGTCCAAGGGGGTTCCACCGATGCCTCTGCATCCTCAAGGTACGAAACCCTGCACACTCAATGAAACTGATTCAGAAGCACCTGTCTACATCAAAGTAGTAAAAACATCATGTCATCTATCATACGCATCATAATCAAGGATAAATAGTTTAAGATCATAAAAGTCCAGATCACTTGCGAGCAAGTGTCCTCAAAGAATAAGTTTTCTCAGTGCACCAGAGAGGGATGTTACATATACTCAACTTTCACTTCTGTGAGAATGAGAACAATGTTATCCCTACTGAGCTTTTAGAGATTGAAACTCTGAACCCGTCAATGCACTCTTTGCGGACGATTTCGCTGCACTCCTTGCAGGAAAACTCTTGCTCAGACATAGAAACAATTGAAACTTATTCCTTACTCTCTTAGACTTCTAATGCTTAACACAAAATCATACATACATGGCATAAAAGAAAATGTATAATAGAAAGAGTAAAACAATCATGAGCATAACATTCAATCATGCATACATAGAAATTATTTGAACACCATGAGTTTGAATCAAAGCTTCATATATTAATCTCAGAACTTCTGTACATGGGTTCTTCTAAACATCTCTCTTCTTCTTATTCTCTATGCTCTATGCTCTTCTCATAACAATGTTACAACTATACAATGAGGGTGTCTATATCCCATTTCTCTCCTTGCTCTAAACTGTCAAATATAGAACTTTAAAGCTACCTACCTACATTTATTAACATAAATGCCTCTTAATCCTTCAGATGAGAGTAGGACACTTAAGGTTTGATTGCAATCTACAAGTGTGCCTCCACTTAATTAATTTATTTAATACCCGCACATTTATTTCAAAAAATTCCAAAACACTCTTGCCAATGTGTTGAAGTGTGCTGGCGGTTGTCCCAGCTGTCTTCTGCCTCCGTACGTGCTTGCTACCCGCGATGCTCCTGCATCATACTCCCTCGCTTGAAAATTTTCATGTGCTCCTGTCCATGAGCTCTTGCACGGTCTATCCATGCTTCTAGATTTTGGCTTCATTTTCCCAGCTGGCATATTCAACTGGATGTCCCTTCCACTTGACCAAGTATTCAAAGTATTCCTTTCTCCTGGTCCTCTTACTAACTCTTTTGTCCAGTATGCTTTCCATCTGTGGTTTTTCTGTAACTGGCATCTATTTTGTCCACTGAACCTCTGGTTGTTCATCCCCTATTCCTGCTTCTTCATCTTTATAAGGGTACAAATATGAGATGTTGAATATCGGATAAATTCTGATCCCATCAGGTAATTCGATCTCATAAGCATTTGTCCCAAATTTTCTTAGGATCTTGCACGGTCCAATTTTCTTCATTTTCAATTTATTATATGTCCCCCTTGGGAACCTTTCCTTTCTCAGATGTGCTAGAATCAGATCACCAACTTCAAATTGAATTTGTCTCCTATGTTGATCTGCTCTGCGCTTATACTCTTGGCTCGAATTTTTCAATCGCTCCTTCACTTGGCTGTGAAGTTCCTTCATCGCTTCTGCAAAATCCTCTGCACTAGCACTCCTAGTTGCATTCTGTTCTGAATCTCTCAATTCCGAAACTCCTCTTGGCTGCATCCCATAAACAATTTGGAATGGACTCTTCCCTGTGATTTTTTTTAGTGAGTCGTTATATGCAAATTTCGCCTGTGGCAGAATATTGTCCCACTGACTGTGGTGTTCTGTCACCAAGCTCCTCAGCAAGTCTCCCAAAATTCTGTTCACAACTCCTGTCTGTCCATCCATCTAAGGATGATAATATGAACTGAACGACAAGTTTGTTCCCATATTTTTCCATAAGGTTCTCCAAAAATGTCCCATGAACTTGGTGTCTCGATCCGAAACTATGCTCCTTGGAAAGTCGTGAAGTCGAATAACTTCTTTGAAAAATAGATTCACAATGTGAGTTGCATCATTGGTTTTCTGACATGGTATGAAGTGTGCCATCTTAGAAAATCTATCCACTACCACAAATATTGAATCAAAACATCTTTGTGTTCTCGGTAGCCCCAATATGAATTCCATGCTGACTTCATCCCACGGCCTCTCAGGTATGGGTAATGGTTGATAAAAGACTGCATTCCACCTCTTCCCTTTTGAATGATGACAAATTTTTCATCTATCCACGAATATTTTGACGTCTGCTCTCATTCCTGGCCGAAAATATGGCTCGTTTAACTTTGAGAACGTCTTGTCATGACCGAAATTCCCAGCCAATCCTCCACTGTGTTTCTCCTTCAACAAATTCTCCCTCATGGAGCATTTTGGAATACAAAGTTGATTACCCTTAAACAATAATCCTTCCTGGATCATGTATTCTGTCCATTGACTTCTGTTCATGAGAATTGGATTCTCAGCTGCTTCATACACCTCCTTAAAATATGGATCATCTCTGTACATGTTCCTAAGGTCATCAAAACCCAAAGTTTTGGCTTTGAACTCCTGCAATAGCAAACACTTCCTGCTCAAAGCATCAACAACTTTGTTAGTAGTTCCATAAATATGCTTACTTACAAAAGTAAAGTTCTTCATGTATTCAACCCATTTAACATGTCTTTGATTCAACTTCTTGTGTTGAGTCACAAATTGAAAAGCATGATTGTCACTGTATAAGACAAACTCCTTAGGGATTAAGTAATGTCTCCATTTCTTCAATGCATGAATAATAGCATATAACTCCTTGTCATACATGGAGTATTTCACTTTATCTTCATTCAACTTCTTGCTGAAGTATGCTATCGGTCTGTCTTCTTGGATCAAGACTGCCCCTATTGCAAATCCACTTGAATCACATTTTACTTGAAATGTCTTTTTAAAATCTGGAAACACCAAAATTGGTTGTTCCGTGATTTTCCTTTTTAGCAAATTAAAACTTTTCTCAGCCTCTTCTATCCAGTGAAAAGACTTGTGTCTCTTCTTCATTGTTTCCATCATCGGTGCACTAATTCCACTGAAATTTCGGATGAATTTCCTGTAGAAACTAGCCAATCCATGAAAACTTCGAACTTCAAAGATACTTTTCGGTGATGGCCAATTCTTAATAACCTCCACTTTATCTGGATCCATCCTCAACTTATCTGCAGAAATAACAAACCCCAAATAAATGAGATTTGTCTTCATGAATGAGGATTTCTTCATGTTTATCAACAACTTCTCTTGCTGTAGCCTTTTCATCACTGTAGCCAAATGTTTCAGATGCTCTGCCTCCGTTTTACAGAAAATCAGTATGTCATCAAGATACACAATGACAATTTTTTCGATGAAATCCTTCAGCACTTCATTCATCAACCTCATGAAAGTGCTCAATGTGTTTGTTAGACCAAATGACATAACAAGCCATTCATACAACCCTTCATTGGTCTTGAATGTTGTCTTCCATTCGTCTCCCTCTCTCATACGAATTTGGTGATAACCGCTCTTCAAATCAACCTTTGAAAACAATTTGGCCCCACTCAAACAATCCATCAAATCATCCATCCTTGACAATGGAAATCTGTACCTGATGGTTATCTTGTTGATTTCCCTCAAGTCAGTACACATCCTCCAGCCTTCGTCTTTCTTCGGAATGAGCACTGTCGGAACAACACATGGACTCAAGCTTTCTCTAACCAACCCCTTGTCCATTAATTCCTGGACCTATCTCTTGACCTCTTCATTCTCCTGTGGCGTCAATCTGTATGCTGCTTTATTTGGCAAACTAGCTCTAGGTATGAGATCAATGTGATGACTCACACTTCTCGTCGGTGGCAACGAACGAGGTAGTTCATCCACTACTATTTCAGCAAACTCTTCCAATAGTTTCTGAACCTCTTTCGGTAAATCATCTACCCTTGTACTAGTTAAAACAATTTTAGGATTCTTGACCACGATGAATTGTGGATCTTCCTTCTTCTTAACCTCCTTAAGAAGTTCCTTCCCACTCATGAGAAGTACAGTGTTGCTTACTTTAGGTTTCACCTCTTTATCTTTGATTGGAAGCAACATGTGAGTTCTCCCATTCTTCTCTAGGGTGTATGTGTTCTTCCTCCCATCATGAATCACATTTCTATCACATTTCCATAGTTTACCCAACAATAGATGACAAACATCCATGGGAATAACATCACAGAGTATTTCATCTTTATACCCTCCTATTTTAAACTCAACTAAACATTGTTTAGTGACATTTACTTGATGTCCTTTTTGTAACCATGAAACTCTATATGGGCTTGGATGTTCAATCATCTCCAGCTCTAGATTTTCTACCATCTTTTTAGAAACGAGATTATCGGTACTACCACTGTCCACGATGACTTTGCATACCTTGTCTTTGGTCTTGCAAGCAGTCCGAAAAAGTCTATTCCTCTGGACTGGATTCTCTGCCTCATTTTCTGGTTTCAAGAGAACTTTTCACATCATCAGTGAGCTTCCACCTTCAACGTCCTCTTCCTCAACATTCCATCTTTGTGATTCAACAATGTGAGTCTCACCACCTTCTTTCTTCTTATCTGGACATTCATAAGACTTGTGTCCATTCTTTCAGCATGTGAAGCATTTTACCACTCCACCTCTTCCTCTTCCGCTACCTCTAGTACGAGGAAAAGTGTTGTTATCAACATACTGTCCTCTCTCTTTGACATACTACCCTCTCTGTGAACTTCCACCTCTCTTAGTCTGAGTCTGAGGTTTCTTCCAGTCTTCCTTGGGTTTCTGATTCCTATCTTGGACAATTGTCTTGCCTCTGGGCTAACTTCTGCCTCGGCCTCTTTGACCTTGCTTTCGACTTAGATTCTCTTCAGCCTTTAGAGCCATATGATAAGCATCTTCCACCATTCGAACGGTCATCATGCTCATCTCATCCTGAATGTCGTATCTCAGACCATTCATATACCTAGAAAATTTTTCTTCATCACTTTCCCGATGACCTACTCTGATGTTCAGCCTGTAGAACTCTTCGATGTACTCCTTTACTGACATAAGCTTCTGTCTCAAATTATGCATCTTTCGAAATAGAGTAATTTGGTAATCCCTGGGAATAAAATTCACCTTCATCTTCGCGATAATCCTATCCCAAATCTTGATTTTCTTCTTGTCTTTGCAGCGTCTGTCAGCTTGTAGCTCATCCCACCATAATGCTGCATGTCCTTTCAATCTTGTGACAACTTGTTTGACATTCCTGTCTTCCTCGACATCTTCATAGTCAAAATACGTGTCCATAGCTCTAATCCAGTCTAGAAGCTCTTCAACATCCAGGTTTCCCTCATATACTGGAATGCCCATTTTTTCTCTAACACTCATTCTTGCAACAACCTTAATCAGACGTTCATTTGTTGCATCTTCTGCCGTAACTTCTTCTCCTTCATGTCCAACTTCATCTTCACTTTCAGATTCACTGATATCTCCAACACCATCTATGTGCCTTTGTTTTATTTCCACGTCCATGAGTTTGGCGCGTATGTCATGCATCTCTCTTTCCATGACTGGATTTTGCACCTGCCTACCCCTTTCTCTTGACATCTCCCTTTCCTATGGCAGATCGGGTGTTTGTCTGTCTCTTCTTCTCGACGACATGGCTATGATTTCTTTCTCGCTTTCCCTATCTAAAGTATACAAACAAATTCAAGATCTGATACCAAACTGACAGAGACCTCCCTGACCCTTGGGTCAAAGTCCGCTCACAGGATCGTTCTTTGTTTCCTTCGAGTCGGATCGACTCTTTCGATTCCCTGATGGAATCTCCTTCCAATCAATCCACATGTCCTTCGGAAGCTCCCTTGTGTGAACAACACTAGGTGCAAGCTCCTTCCTCCCCAAGCGACCACAACGCTATGACCAAGGCCTGATTCCAAAGGCACTTGTCGCAACTCGCAATCTCGCGAGTTCACGAGTCGAAACTCTTGACTCTCTCTTCCCAAATTCATGATACCCGAAATGATGATACGGGTATGGCTCCCTTATGTTAGCGCCCTCCGTGCGTGACCGCCGGCTAGGCTTATCACTAGCACCCCTCACTACTCCCCACTTCACGAGTTGTAGCATCGAGCTCACGTGCTCTTATCTCGCAAATTCCTGAGACGTGAGAAGTCAATGGAGTGTTGAATCCTTCCACTATATGACACGTGTCCGCCTATCTATCACATAGGCCCACAACTTGGTTCTTCCACATGTCCCTCGTGCTCAACTTCGCACCCCAAGCGATGCCTCCTTTGTATCCCGACACCCGAAGTGCCGAGATCCTGAACTCCTCGTTGCTCTCTATCGCAACTCGCGACTTCGCGACTTCTCCTTCTGAGTCTCTCGACTCTCCAACTGCCGAACCCCAAAATACCGATTTTCCAAAACTGTTGATGATGCCCTTTCCTTGTACTTATATCGCGCCTCGTAATTTCAGAGATCTCGAGACATAAGTCTCAACCTTATATCCTTCGAAACACCGAAATGCCAAATTTCGACACACTTCACCAATAGCTGGCCCCACAAATCTTTTCACCCCTTCGGGACTTCGCACTTCACGTCCTCGCGAATCTTGATTCAAGGGTTTTGACCCTTCAACTCGTGAATCCACGAAATGAGATTACGCGAGTGATCCAACGGTCCTTGTCGACTTGGATCCCACGGTCCGATTTATACCGAGCTTTCACTTGAAGAATGCTTGTTGTAACTCCCCTACTCCTCTGCAAGATCTAATGGCCCTTGGGACTTCATGAATTCTCCACGGAGAATTCCAACCGTCCAATTCCTCCTTGAGGACTCCTGTGAAATGGAACAGGTATTCTTTCATGAAACTTGTCCACCTGCAAACAATGTCGTTGCGTCTTCTTCCAACACTTCATGGAACTAGCCCTCTTGAGCTTCTCTTCGACAAATTTGAAGACTCTATCCCTCCTGATATTTCTCCACAACTCGAGTCTTCAAAAATACTCCTGCACGCACTCCTTGCGACAACCCTTCAATACTTCCAAGTATTGAATTCTTCGACTCTACGCACTTCCATGCGACAACAGTCTTTCAACAATTCCCTTAGGTTGCAACCCCTGAGACTCTACTCGGCCTACGCACACTTTGCATGGCTCCTGTACTCAACTTGCACTTCTGTGAGAATGAGAACAATGTTATCTCTCCTGAGCTTTCAAATATTGAAACTCTGGACCCGTCAACGCACTCCTTGCGGATGATTTCGCTACACTCCTTGCATAAAAACTCTTGCTCAGACAGAGAAACAATTGAAACTCATTCCTTACTCTCTTAGACTTTGAATGCTTAACACAAAATCATACATACATGGCATAAAAGCAAATGTATAATAGAAAGAGTAAAACAATCATGAGCATAACATTCAATCATGCATACACATAAATTATTTGAACACCATGAGTCTGAATCAAAGATTCATATATTAATCTCAGAACTTCTGTACATGGGTTGTTCTACACAGCTCTCTGCTTCTTCTTCTGTATGCTCTATGCTCTTCTCATAATAATGTTACAACTATACAATGAGGGTGTATATATCCCGTTTCCATCCTCGCTCTAAACTATCAAATCTAGAACTTTAAAGCTACCTACCTACATTTATTAACATAAATGCCTCTTAATCCTTCAGACGAGAGTGGGACGCTCAAGGTCTGATTACAATCTACAAGTGCGCCTCCACTTAATTAATTTATTTAATACCCACACATTTATTTCAAAACATTCCAAAACACTCTTGCCAATGTGTTGAAATGTGCTGGCGGTTTTCCCAGCTGTCTTCCGCCTCCGTACGTGCTTGCTACCCGCGATGCTCCTGCATCATCTTCCCCCTTAGCCCCTGAGCTGCAAAGGGGTCACACACATAATTTCATATCTAAACTAGCTCAATCTTACCCTTGAAAGGAGAGACTTACACCTCTTTTGAAAATCTTTCAATCCAACTCACACAAGAAAACCAGTCACAATAATTTTTCAAAACATTTTAGTCATCCAGCCTTAGGGTCCTTTCCTCCTTCCTCTTCCTTCTTTTTACAATAAAATTTTTCTTGACACTTGTCGATTCATGCATAGTTAAATAATTTTTAATAATCAATTTAGAGATGATTCACTCACAAAATATGTCACACTTCCCTCAATTTGCACATGTTTTAATTTATTTTAATTAAATAATTTTGAATTTTTCCTCACCTCCACTATTAGTTCCTATATTTTCTCCTAATTGTCCCTTAATTCTCCAATTTCTTCTTTATTGTGTCTCCTAACTAAATTACAGTTGGAGTTTGATTATGACTCTTATCTTAGTTAGGATTTAGAGTCTATTTTGAATTATGATTCTAAATCTATGTTGACAACCCCTTGTCTCATGAATTGATTTCTTTTAATTTAAAATTTTCTTTCATTAATTTCATGCACACCTTGTGCACATGTCCATAATTTTTTTTTCTCTTTACTAGCGTTTA
Source organism: Picea engelmannii (assembly GCA_009831015.1). NCBI lineage: Eukaryota > Viridiplantae > Streptophyta > Pinopsida > Pinales > Pinaceae > Picea > Picea engelmannii. The sequence goes on along the minus strand of ML787301.1, from coordinate 289,190 downwards.
TTTAGTCTAAATTTCCTTTAAACCCATTATTATAAACTTTGTTTAGTAAAAAAAATATAGACTTAGATGTTTGGTTATGTTTTCCAGTTTAGAAATTAATATTAAATTTGTATTCTCTTCTCTAACAAATTCTAAGTATTCATTTTATCCTCTAAAGTCTTCTAAATTTTTATTAATTTCTTGACGTTTCATTTTAGATTAACCTGCAATGTTCCGTTCAAGACACACCTACATGCTCCAAGAGTGTCACTCACCATGTTGACTTATTTTGGAAGTTGTCTGACATTTGGAGTCAATACTCCACTTGTCAACCTTATGTGAGACTAAGGGATTACCGAGGAATAAGGAATCCGCCTTATCGTGCACCCCTAAGAAATCCTCGTGAGAAACTATCTCAGTCTACCCTCACGACATCGTGAACCTCTCATGAACAAGGTAGTCATTAAACTTCAGTCTAGGTCACAACGAAAGTGCTATTAGGCCGTGAAAGGGACGTTTCCACACCCCCCCTAATCTATCTGATATATGTGTATGACCCCTTTACTCCATATGCGAGTCGGATTAACAAGCATTATCATGCCTGCATCCACTGACAAAAATGATATTACTAAATCTTATACATGAAATCCATAACTGAAATCATCATCATAACATATGCATAATAAAATCAAGTATTCATAATCAAATTCAATAGTCCACTCCCTGACTCAATCCACATTCCAAGGTATTTCGTTGATTCCATCATCATTCTCATTGTCTCATGTTTTCCTGCACACTCAAGAAACCTCATCATAATACCTATCAATTCTATACATCAATATTAATAACATAACAATTTCAATACTTAATTATAGAATAAATTTTAACTCAAAATCCAAATAAGATAATCATAAAGTACCATGTTTATCTAGATCACTTACATGCAAGTGTCCTCAAAGAATAATCAATGTTATGAAAATATGGTCTGTGAAATCTGGATGTTACACATTATGTATTATCTTGTGCTTGGAGTGAAAAACTAATATTTAAAAATAAAACATTTAAGGGTTGATTTTATGATTTTTTTTACATTAGTGATGATTTCTTTTACCACTTTAATAAAATGTGTCATTTTAATACCCCAATTCTAGCATGGGTGATATTGGTAACAATACTTTTCAATTTGATGGTTGATTTTGAGGTTTTGGTTTTAATGGTACCAATTGTTAAGAATAATATTTCAAATGATCTATAATTTTAATGTTTAGAAAAAAACATTTTGCTGTAGGTAAGATCACTTTTTTATTTAAGTATTGATTTTAAGTTTTTTTGAGAAACCATGTAAGTTTTGAAGGCCATGCTTGCAAAATGTTGTAATTTTTACTCGGTTAGAAAAATGGTGCTATCGATAGCACTACTTTTTGATTTGGGGGTTGATTTTCATGTTTTTAATGCAAAAATATAGGCTTTAAGAGATAGAGTTCTCGTTAAGTTGGTAACTTAGTTTTAATCTTACTTATAAATTATTTATATTTGATTAATAATTTTAATCTTAGTATAATTTATTTATATTTTATGTTTATAGTTGTAGTTTTATTACCCTTAATGATAAAGGTTTATATAATTAGATTCATATTAGATATCATTTTTGGGATTAACTACGTAGTGTAAGTCATTAATCTATGACCCATTTCCATGAGTGTTAGTCGCAACTGACCAATAATTCTCATGATTTGAATAGTCCACTTAGCACTCATTGCATAGGGTGATGCTCACAAGGGTGAAGAAGTGGGATTGAAACCAACAAAATGAATCACATAGCATCAATAATCACTTATGGGGCTTGCACCCGGTAACCAAGACTTCCCAGGTGGTCACCCATCCCAAGACGTCTCTGGCTAAAGCGTGCTTAACTGTGGAGTTTTCCCCTACAATCAAGCCCACTTAGCTTGCTACCCCATTTCAAAAACCTTAGAAAGTATTTTTCCTTATGAACTATCCAGTTAGAGCTCCCTTCACTCTTATTATTTAAGCATATAGGGGATTTCGTAGTGCAACATATTATATATCATTTTTGGGATTAAATGTGTAGCGTAAGTCATTAATCTATTGACCCATATCCATGAGTATTAGTCGCAACTGACCAATAATTCTCATGATTTGAATAGTCCACTTAACACTCATTGCATTGAGTGATTCTCATAGGGGTGAAGAAGTGGGATTGAAACCAATGAAATGAATCACATAGCATAAATCATCACTTCCAGGGCTTGCACCCGATAACCAAGACTTCCCAGGTGGTCACCCATCCCAAGATACCTCTGGATCAAGCGTGCTTAACTGTGGAGTTTTTCCCCACAATCAAGCCCACTTAACTTGCTACCCCATTTGAAAAACCTTAGAAAGTATTGTTCCTTATGAACTATCCATTTAGAGAACCCTTCACTTTTATTATTTAAGCATAGAGGGGATTTCACAGTGAAACACATTAGATATCATTTTTGGGATTAATTGTGTAGCATAAGTCATTAATATATGACCCATATCCATGAGTATTAGTTGCAACTGACCAAGAATTCTCATGATTTGAATAGTCCACTTAGCACTCATTTCATTGGGTGATGCTCACAGGGGTGAAGAAGTGGGATTGAAACCAAAAAATGATATCTAATATGTTTGATGCTATGCTATTCATTTCGTTGGTTTCAATCCCACTTCTTCACCCCTGTGAGCATCACCCGATGCAATGAGTGCTAAGTGAAATATTCAAATCATGAGAATTATTGGTCAGTTGCGACTAATACTCATAAATATGGGTCATAGATAATGACTTACGCTACACAGTTAATCCCAAAAATGATATCTAATATGTTTCACTGTGAAAGCCCCTCTATGATTAAATAATAAGAGTGAAGGGATATCTAAATGGATAATTCATAAGGCACAATACTTGCTAAGGTTTTGCAAACGGGGTAGCAAGTTAAGTGGGATTGATTGTGGGGAAAAACTTGTTGACGGGCGAAATTGAACGCTCGCCAACTGGAAGAGTGGATCCGGTCCGGGGTTGTCTAAATAACCCAATCCGTTTGGGATGACCCACCCTAATGGGTTTAGCGGCTCCGTTAGCCGATCTAAGTCCTAGGAAAACAAATAAAACTACACTAAGGAACTAATCTAAATGAAAACAATAATTAAAGCAAACTAAATAATGAATCTAAAATACATATATACAATCTACTACCTGAATTATACAACAATAATTCTATAAAATTAAATGTTCAATTACCAACAGAATCAGGTCCAATTACAAATATACAATATTTACAGATTACATATTTAAATGAAAACCTGCAAAACTCGTTTGTAATCTTTCTTAAGACAACGAAACTATTGTTTTTTGATTTTTATAATTTTATGAGAAAGAAATTAAATAAAAACTATCTAAGCTAAGAAACTAAAATAATAATTCTAACTATGAATCTAAACTATATATATATCTAACTAAACTACTTAAATAACACTAATAAATTAACTATCAAATAACAAATAACAAATTGACCTGAAGTAACGCTTCAGGCTTGTCCCGTATGCAGTAGTTTATTCAGCTATTCGGTGGGAGGAAACCCGCACCAGATTTTCCACGAGCTTCTCATAAACTAGAAGCAGCTGTGCTCTTCAAATGTAAACGACAGGACAAACAAGACATAAAAAATTACAACAATCTTATAATTTACAAATCATCGCAGTCTGATAAATCCTTGTGCAAAATTTGTACATAACAATTCAATTAATGAAAAAGATAAACCTATATTCATTAAATTGAAATAGAGTGATTGCTGTATTTTTAAATAAGAGAGATCAGATATGGACAACATATAAATCAAATCACATAAACATGCAATGAATCATGATAGCTAAAGTAGTCGATAATTAATTGCAAACTGATATGAGGAAAACTTGAAACAACAGTTTGATATATTGAAAGCGAAAGCTGTTACAAGACATCAAATTTCATCCCAGTCTGTATCATAAATCCATAATCTGGTTCTCCCAACAATGATGATGATGATTTTTTACAAAAAATAACAAGTATTTAAAGACTTCCCATAGGGTAAAACATCCTTGTGGGAATTGTCAAAACAATTTACAAAAAATCTGGGGATAATATCCCAAGTCTCTATTTTTGACTCAAGCTAACAACTACATCACAAAAGTATCTCCTAAACTGCTACAACATGCCCAATTGATCATTGTAATTCGTATGCACCTGAAAGAGGACAAGAATAGACATGATTAGAAGATATTTTATTGATAAAATTGACAAAAATCTAATTTTTAGGACTAGCCGATTCTATAGCTGGTCTAATTTGAGCACATAATCATTTTAAAATCAATCCAAAACTTAAAGAATTATATTCAAACTATTAAACAAATATCTAATTGCTAATTGGAAATCAAATGAATTATTCAAATCAAAACTCCTATGCTAATTAAAAGAAACGAAATCGTGGTCAACTGAATGGTTAATGAGATACATGCACTCTGTTCAACATTTGTTATCACCAATTCGGGGTAAACAAAATCACTTAGATAATTCAAAAGCAATGAAATCATTTTCATGAACCCCTTTCAATCAACACAAACTGTAACCGGTTAAACAAATCATTCATGCAATAGTTTATGTCGCCTCATCCATTAGCAAAATCGTTGTCGAATCAAAACGAAATCAACATGATCGTTTTTCAAATTAATAAAACTATATCAAACATATACAAACGATCATGCTAGTCGTGGAATGCAACAATCGTTTGCAAATCAAATCAAATAGGAACGAATCAAAACAGTTTGGGGCTGACACAATCGTTATGAAAAATCGTATCAATCAACACAACTACACGATTTTTAGCAAATAAATCTTTTGCACAGGTCGAATGTAATCAAAATCCAAATGAGAATATTGATTCAATACAAAACAGATTCGTTCCTAGTAAATCGAAGTCAACAGGGTTGTTTTGAGTCTATTAGAAACAAACGAAACTAATCAAAATCAAACCCAATTGACTATCCTAAATCAGACGAACATAATTGTTTAAAAAACAAGCCAAACAGAATAAAAAACAAATCAATTGCTTATACTAAGCTAGGCATGACAAAATCGCATAACCAAATCATATTTACATTTAATTTTAGCAAAATGAATCTACTGTACAGGATCCACAACATAATCGTTTTTGATGATCAAACTATAACAAAATCATTTCGAATGTATTAAAATGAACAAAGCTAATTGAAAACAACTTCAATCAATTAAATTAATTCAAGCAAACTTACAAAGAAAAATTGATGTCAAAAAACATACCTGGGCAACTCGGTCATGATAATCTTGAATTGACAAAGGCTGTTTCCGCTTCGACATTCCTGAAGACAATCAAACCGATGGTTTTTTGTTTCTTTTCACTGGCTTGTAACCTGTCGTTCTCCTTCGCCAGCACTGTCACCCGTTGTTCTAATGATTTGATATTTGATTGCAACAGGGGAATGTCGGTGTAATAACTCTCTATCCAAGCATTACATTGGACGCATGGTGATTAATTGGGATTTGGTATCACGGGCGAGGGTTTGTTCAAGTTAGCAGGGGTTTCCTTGTGTAGCTTGATTCCCGGGTAGTCAGGGTTGTTTTTGAGGCACGGGGGTAAGTTAGAGACATAGTCATAGGGCTCTTTAGAGAATAGGCCATGGGAATAGGGGTACTCCTCAGCTAGGAAATACTGAATATCGGAGTCTGAGTCCTCGCTCAACACTATGGGATTTTGGTCGATGTTCTGTTTAGGCTTGTTCCGGGAAAGTCTTGATATCAATCAAGCATTTTTCTTCCCTTTACTGTTGACAGCATTGTCACCTCTTCCTTTCTTACTCATAGGCTTCTTAACGGCCTCAGTCTTGTCTTTAGTACATGGGTTGGCTATGGCATCGGGTAGATCTATTTCAGGGCAATCCGAGGGCTTGGCAGGTGGTAGAAGGATATGAAATGGCACGACCGACCCAACCAAAGTTTCTGTAACCACAACCTTTTTGATTTGAGTAGACTCGGGATTGGTAAAGCCATTCCTTGATAGGAAGGCTTGCCAATTAATGAAGGCTCAAATGGTGGACGATGGTGAGTTTAATCAAGTTGTGATGAAAAAGGATGCTATCAGCCTTCTCACGCTTGAATCTTTTAGACATATTTTAAATACTACACAAGAAATAATGAGGCATATTCAAAGGGTAGCCTATGAAATTCATCAAAAACCAGAAGTGATACAGAAATACCAAGCCATACCGATCTTCACAGGTCACAAACTGTTTAACAATTACCAAAAGATTGTGCCACCTAGTTTTGAGAGTTGTGATAGGCATACCTTTATCACATGAAATAATCTTTCTTGATGTGAATAATAATGGCCACGACACCTCATCTACTTTGGAGTTTTTAAACCATCTTTGGCCTGTAGCTGCTAGTCCTGTAGCAGAGCTTATGAATTCTTCATTCAACTCAAGCTGTATGTCACCGACTTTGGCCTTGCACCCATCGAAGGTGAGGGAGAATTGTTGGGCAACTGAAACATTGAAACCCTCGAACCTCTGTATAAACACCAGCCAACCACTATTTTCTAAATCCTTACGGGCATTATCGAATAGTAACAGAGTTTGGCTACCGTTTGGTTCTATACGCACCATCGGTGCCATAGACAGGAGCACACGGTGAGTAGGGTGCTCGGGCAAGGGTTTGAACAGAGTATACGTAGGGGCATAACGCTCAAGGGCTTACCCGAAAACAACAGAATTAACTCGGGATAGGGGGAAGCATTAATGACCGAATGTGCGAAGGTGGTGGAGCTGGCTCAACCCATGAAAAACAGTCATTTCCCATAGTACAACCGATGATGCATATAACGATTCAAATCACTATTGCATATGTTGAAAACCATTCCATTCAAAACAATCAATGAAATCTATGGTAAGTGGACCAAACATTTGCGCAAGCAATAGTTTTAGCATAGTTTTAAAACCAAAACAATGATTCGAAATCAACACCAAGGGTTCGATCATGTCAAATATGTATGAAATGATTTATACCAAGGGTCTAACCACCACGTCAATGTATTTTCATGAAATCAATGTGTCAAAGAAATCGATGAAGGAACATAGAAATCAAACCACCAATAAATCAACGATTGAATCAAAATCCTTAACAAATCATCATCGCCTCATAAAAATTGAAATCATATTAACAACAAAAATGCCAAATGAGTAAAGAATCTTGGGGTCTTGCCAATTGTATCACCAAAATTAAATTGGAAGCGCAATGAACATATAGACAAGAGTGATCATAACAATCCAGTGACATTTAATATGACTTCAAAATCAAATTTTTCATGCTTGCAGTCGTGAAAACAAGAACAAAGGCAGGTGTGCAAATAGTGCAAAAAATAATGGTGTTATTTTATTCCGAGGATTGCGATGAAAATCAAAGTTTGAAAAACACTAGTGTAGGAAGCTTATAAGGACAGTATAAAAATGTGAATTGGCTGCCAACAATGGCGACACACTAGTAGAAGCAGTTACCTCTACGAAAAGAACAAATTCAGATTATGATAATGAGAAAAATTCTAACTCAAAAATGACAACCAGAAAATCGTGTAAACATCATCATTAACCAAATATTCCAGCAGTGTTTAAAGGATGAAAACTGATAACAGTCTTAAGACAAGCGAGCCACGATATTAAAGATAAATCCCCAATACTGTTGACAGAGCCACTACTTCCAGCAGGCGTCCATAGCCTCGACAGGGTTTCCATTTAACCCACTCTGATATCTGTATCCTGCCAAGAAGTTCCAGATTAGAATAAAGGACATTTTAAGGTTAAGAGGTTTCATATTTGCAATTTTTCATATACCTGACATTGCTTCGCTGCCAGCAGGCCTGTTTAGTACCCCGACGAAGTTGTCTTGGCATCATGCATGCATTTACTCGCTGCCAGCATACCTATTCAGCATCCCGACAGGTTTACAAGCACTTCCCACAACTCTTTTATTGTTTTATTTTGTTTTTTAAAGATATAAAGCCGAGTGGGGTGACGCTGAAAATTATGATCTTTTGACAATTTTTTTCAGACCTCAACATAATTTTTTAGAGCTGTCCTTTATTAAGATCGAGAGACGGTTCGTTTACAGAACCTACTTTCTAACGGAGGGGGACATCTTTCTGAGTCATTCCCTTAAGGAGCAGGGACAACGTAAGAAGATAATAGATGAACGTGATAGGATTTACTCATAGATCGAAATCAATTAACTTCTTTCAAACAACAGTCTTTGCCAACAGAGATGTAAATTTCAGAAGTATACAATTGATGTTTATACAATTTTTCAGCAGTCATTTCAGTGAAGGATTTTTTCTGTTTTCTTTTTCCGAATAGCTCAGTATGAAGATATGTGTATTTCCAAAAATAAAGACTGATAAACGCAAAGGAGAAATCAAAACCAAAACAACAAAAGAAAAGAAAACAAAAGAAATATATTTACACAATATACAAAGGGTTGTCATCAATAAAAATATCTTTTCAGAGCTTGGCCATTCACCAGATAGGTGTCAGGCTGCCCTTCTAGATTCTGCAATCGGAAAGAGCTGGGACCTAACTTCTCAGCAACTAAAAACGGTCCAAGCCATAAGTTCTGAAATTTCGTGTGCTCTCCCTTTCCCTCATGGGGTTTGTCCCACTTCAAGACGAGGTCACCTACTTTGAAGTTCCTATCAGAGGCATAGTTAGAATCGAACCAGCTTTTAACTACTAGTTGATGCTGATCTAACTTAAGTTTAGCTTGGGCTCTTACCTCTTCTAGCTTCATTAAAGCATTAATTCGGTTTTCCAAAGGGGGACAGTCTTCTTCTTGTATTTTCTGCGATAACTGTAGCGAAGGGAGAAGAATGTGTGGTGGCATAATTTCTTCTCTTCCGTAAACGAGAAAAAATGGGGAGTTACCTACAACTATTTTTGGTGTTACCCTATTAGCCCAGATCACGTTTAACAATGCATTGTGCCAATTTTTGTGATTTTCAGCCACCGTTCTCTTGATGATTTTAATCAGATTCTTATTTGTTGATTCTGCCAATCCATTACCCTAGGGTTAATAGCTAGCATAATACTTCAATTTAATTCCTTTTTATAAAGAGAACTTGCTCATCTCAAGAGACGAAAAATAAGAAGCATTGTCGAACACTAAACAATCAGGAATACCAAAACGAGTGATAATATTCGAATTTAGAAAGGCAATTACCTGATTGTTATTCACAGTTCTTAATGCGGCAGCTTCAGACCACCAGGTAAAGTAATTTGTGGTTGTTATGATAAACTTATGCTGTTGCGAGGATGGTGGATTAATTGGACCTATGATATCAAGGCCCCACTACTGAAAAGGAGAGTCTACTGAAACGAGTTGCAAAGGAAAGGTTAGTTTCTGTAACCACCCTGATGCTTTTTAACAAACAGTACACTTATGACACAAGACATGGGCGTCTCTAAAAAGTGTGGGCCAGTAATAGCTAGCTCTCAAAACTTTATGGGCAGTGGTGTCACCACCAAAATGACCAGCAACTTCTCCTGCATGCAACTCTAGTAAGACTTTTTCTGCTTCGTCTTTCTCAAGATAGCGCATCAGTACGCCATCAAAATTTTGACAAAATAGAATACCATTAACCAAATGAAAGGAGGCAAACTTTAATCTCAACGCTCTTCTTTTAGTGGGATCCAGGTAACGGGGGGCTGACCCATGTTCAAGACATAATTTTATATCGTCATACCAAGGACTGTCAGAGTTTTGTGCGCAACATATTGCATTTTGATCGTGCTGTCCTAGGTTTGACCTATCACTTTCTTCTTGCTGTCCTTTTGCTGAGTCAACAACTAACTTGCATAACCCTTGGCCTCTCACTATTTGAGTTGGGGTAATTTCTATGTCATACTCCTGCAAGGAGGTGACCCAGTTAGCCCTCTTTTCTCCTAGTTCTTTCTGCACTAACAGGTTCCTGACGGCTGGATAAGGGACAATAAATTTTGTCCTAGATTTCAAAAGATAAGACTGGAAGTGCTTGACTGCTTTGAAAATAGCGTAGGCTTGCTGATCTACCGCTGGGTAATTAAGTTCAACGCCTTTGAAAGCAGATCTCATAAAGGCAATGGGTACTTCATTATTTTTCAGCGTTCTTTTGAGTTAGGACGACAACATAGGAACGGTCAGAAGCAAAAGTGTAGAGCGTGAAGTCTTGGGAAAAGTCGAGGCTCATGAGAGAAGGAGCGGCGTCTATTATGGCCTTTTTTATTGCATTAAAAGCTTGATTTTCTAAGGGTCCCCAATGATATTGTGTGTCTTTCTTAATTAAATTCTGTAAAGGTCTGACCATTTCGAAGAAGCTGGGGACGGATCTCCTAACGAAGTTTATCTGGCCTAAGAAAGACTGCATGGAATTTTTGGATGTAGGAGGGGGAAGTTTTGAGATGACTTGAGTCCTTTCGGGGTCGATAATCATCCCTTTGCTTGACACAATAAATCCTAAGAGTTTACCTTGTTCTACTGCAAAGATGGATTTTTTAGGATTCAAGGAAATGCTGTATTTACGACATCGCTGTAGAACGGCTCTTAAATGAGCTAGATGATCGGTTTTGTTTTTTGAAAATACAGTAACATCATCTAAGTAAACTACGACGGACTGATTGATTAAGCCTCGGAAAGCAATGTCCATCGCTCTCTGGAAAGTGGCACCGACATTAATCAATCCAAAGGGCATCTTTCGATAAGCGTAGGTGCCCCATGGGGTGTGGAAGGTAGTTTTAAGTTGGTTTGGAGGAGACATCAGGACTTGGTTGTACCCCGAGAAACCATCCAATAAAGATAGCCTCTCAGAACCAGATACCTGTTGAAGGATCTGTTCCATGGGTGGGACAGGGTAGTTGTCTTTGTCAAACGCTCTATTAAGGTTTCAGAAATCGATGCATAGTCGGATTTCCCCACTTTTCTTCCGGACAGGGATAAGGTTAGAAACCCATTGAGTGTGCCTAACAGGGAAAATTATCTTAGCATTTAGGAGCTTATTTAATTCTTTTTTGACAGTCGGTTCGAACTTAGGGTGCATTTTCCTTAATTTTTTTTGAAAGGGTAAGGTTTGGGGTTTCATAGGAATGACATGTTGTATGATGTTAGGGTCGAAAGTTTTAAGGTCATCATAAATTCTTTAAACAATTTAATAAATGCAACTTTTTCTTTTTCAAAACATCCTACCCCTAGATTAATGCACTGCGGATTGTCATTAGTTCCTAAGTTTACTTTTTCATATGATAACAAGGAACTATTGGTTTTACAGTTGACCGACCTTTTGAATTTATCTTGAAGATCATAAAATTTCTCTAATCTAACTACAAATTTAGGGATCGAATTTACCATGTCCGATGAAGATTCAGGAGTTCTCAGATCTGGTATTACAGTGAAATCGCGCAAATTGTCTTCGTGAGTGCATTCATCTATCACCGCGCCTTGAAAAGTTTCTTCCATATGCAGGAAGCTAATAATCTATTGATCGTCGTCGAAGACTCTCCAGTTCATGATGTTGTCGGGAACGGATGGCCTAAACAATAGTTTGACGGAGAATGCATCTCGGGACAAGCCTTCTGTAGGAAAGAGTTTAGAAACTACATTAGCTAATAGATCTACTTCAAAATTATTCAATCTAGGAATATAATTTATATTGAAAGTGAAAAACTTATTCATTAAATTCCATACCTCAGATTGGTAGCTTTTAAGATGCGGAGAAAGACAATGGATAGAATCTCTTACCCGCCTAACCACGATTTCGGAATCGACAAAAACAGTCAAGTTTTGAATGTTCATGTCTAAAGCTTTTCTGAGACCCTGAAGTAAAGCCTCATATTCTGCTGTGTTATTAGTACATTCAAATTCTAGACTACATGCAATCAAAGTTTTGTTACCTAAGGGATCAATAATAACGCAGCCTGCACCAGCTCCTTCTTTGGACTTTGACCCGTCAAAATAAAGAGACCAAATTTGATTTTTATCGGGTGCATGAGACCATTGTGTAGAAACTGCTGGCTACAAATATGCTACAATCTCAGACTGCTGCTCTGTATTGGTGATAGCTGAAGCCTCGACCATGAAATTGCCGAAAAAGGTATCCATCCCTTGTACTTCGTGTGAATCGACAGAAGGTGTAAATGGTTCGTTGGGATCATTCAAATCTGTGACCGTGAACTTAAGGTAGCGTTCATGATTAACCTTGATTTTGTTGGGCTTTCCATTCTCTGGGAGCCACAGGTGAGACCAATCTATTGCGAAATAACCGTGTAGCTACTCCGACCAGTCCCTGCTTAAAAATAGACCATATAATTCTGGAATATCCACAACAATAATATCAATAACTTGATGAACTGTGGGGTTAGACGATAATCTTATAAGCACATTCCTTAATTTGCCTATAAATTTAACACTAGTTCGATCAAGATGTATGATTTTCAAAGTGGACGGTTCAACTTCAACGTTAATATTCTGACACACAGAACAAGGAATCACATTGGATGACTCTCCTGAGTCTACCATACAATTGTGCACATTTCTATTAAATATTTCGAAAGTTAACAAAAATGGAGGTACATTTCTGCAAGTGCTAAGGGTGGTAACTTGCGGTCTTTTACTCGCAATTTCTAAAGCTACTTTATCTACATTATGTACATTATTTACAGGAAGGATTCCTTTGTCTTGAGGATCAAGATTATTCTTAGTGGAAGTATTCTAAGGAATTTTGTTTTGAAAAACCTTGCTACTGCTCGAATTGCCATTTTTTCCATTCTCTGCGAAATTTTGTAACATTTTTTGTAGCAGAAATGGAAATTTCAATAACTCATAAACAAAAATGTTAGCCCTTAACTTTTTAAGATCTTCAACTAAATCATAATCTAAGTTAGGGCTTACATGACTCTGTTTAGTTTCAGCTGGTTTAGATTGCTTTGGGGGCAAAGTCGTAGTGTTTTCGGAAGAAGGTTTGTTTGCTGTCTTACTCCTAGTGTTGTAAGGATGCACTGTCTCGAAATTAGCTTGAAAGATGCTATCCGAGAAGTGTCCAAAAATGTTTGGAAAGATTCTTCTTCTTGAACTGTCTCTTGTTCAACAACCTCCTCAGGAATCTCAGGAGGCATCAAGTTATCCCGGGCTTCTAGAATTGTTTGAAGGGCGTATTGCAGACTTTCTAGATTAAGACCCTCGGTATTTGGATTAGGTCGGTTGGTGGGAAAAGGTTTCCTGAACGAGGTTTTGTAGGGTCCTTTGCTCGAGGAATCTTCTTCGACCGTCCTTTTCAAGTCTATAACTTGATTTGACAGTTTTTGAACGACTTTAGTTAGGTTTTCTAAATCAGAACTTTCAGGTTGTGTTTTACTTTGAGTAGGTCTAGGGAGGATTTCGATCTTCTTTTTGGAGGAAGAACTAGTCTCTGTTTCATTGTTAGTGGTGTCTTTTAGAATAAGTATGTCTTTTTCAATCTAGCTGGCCTCTTCGAAGGCGTCTAACAATGTGTCTTTCTTAGATCGTTTAACCCAAATAGCTATACTTTGATGCAAGGCTTTAGTATAGTATGCTATGATAAGATTCTTGACAGGCATGGAATCCGTAGGGATTCGATTTTTAAGTGTTAAGAATATTTGATTAAAGTCTTTAATTTTTTATTTTGGGTTCATTCTTAAGCTAGAAAGCTCCATAACTAGAGCTTTCGGTGACTTATCGTCTCCGAATATTTCCAAAAAGCATGACTTGAAATTTTCCCAAGACATGATGGTATGGGGTTGCTGAGAAAAGTACCATGTAGATGCATTGCCCTCGAAAGTATAGGGGAACAACCTACAGACTACGTCTTCATGTTCGACATTGCAGAGTCTAATGGCTAACATAAAATTTTTAATGTGATCTTCAGCGATCTGTTTAGAGTCAGGGTCAAACTTGGGAAGCCACTTCTCCGGATGTTTGGGTAAGGGATGCTGATCTCCAGGTACGGCTACCGCATCCTGGTCAAGCCAAGGTCTAGTAGGATTGTTCTGGTTGGCCATTGGTGTAGTTGGTGTGGAAGGTTGAGAAGGGGAACTTCCTTCGTCAGAAGATTCTTCTCCCGAAGAAGAAGGGGATGATGGAGGTGGTGAGGGGGGTATCCCAGATCCTCCTGCAACAGGAGTGAGGATTGGATCTGTAGGATTCACAGTGAGGTTAGTGCCTCTGAGTTGTTCTCTGATATTAGAGAAATCTAAAGGTTGGTCCAATGGTCAATTTGGTTTCCTTAAACGGGATAAGGCACTATGAGTTCTTATGAGAGATTGGCGGACAATCACTTGTATGTCACCACCTGTAGGATTTGGGGTTGTTGGCTCAACTGCGATCTGTGGATCGTCGTTTGATGTGGTTTCTGTTTGAGGGGGGATGTTGTCGTTTGAATGACTTCTTGTCACTATAGGTGAGCGATTAGGTGGTGGAGGAGTCTTACGACCACCTTGTGCCATTAATAAATTTCAGGCCCTCCTTCTAGCGCCATTTGTGGACGGGCGAAATTGAACGCTCGCTAATTGGAAGAGTGGATCTGGTCCGGGGTTGTCTAAATAACCCAAGCCGTTTGGGATGACCCACCCTGACGGGTTTAGCGGCTCCGTTAGCCGATTTAAGTCCTAGGAAAACAAATAAAACTACACTAAGGAACTAATCTAAATGAAAACAATAATTAAAGCAAACTAAATAATGAATCTAAAATACATATATACAATGTACTACCTAAATTATACAACTATAATTCTATAAAATTAAATGTTCAATTACCAACAGAATCAGGTCCAATTACAAATATGCAATATTTACAGATTACAGATTTAAATGAAAACCTGCAAAATTCGTTTGTAATCTGTCCTAAGACAGCGAAACTATTGTTTTTTGATTTTTATAATTTTATGAGAAAGAAATTAAATAAAAACTATCTAATCTAAGCAACTAAAATAATAATTCTAACTATGAATCTAAACTATATATATATCTAACTAAACTACTTAAATAACACTAATAAATTAACTATCAAATAACAAATAACAAACTGACCTGAAGTAACGCTTCAGGCTTGTCCTGTATGCAGTAGTCGATTCAGTTGTTCGGTGGGAGGAAACCCGCACCGGATTTTCCATGAGATTATCGTAAACTAGAAGCAGTTGCGCTCTTCAAATGTAAACGACATGACAAACAAGACATAAAAAATTACAACAATCTTATAATTTACAAATCATCGTAGTCAGATAAATCCTTGTGCAAAATTTGTACATAACAATTCAATTAATGAAAAAGATAAACTTTTATTCATTAAATTGAAATAGAGTGATTGCTGTATTTTTAAATAAGAGAGATCAGATATGTACAACATATAAATCAAATCACATCAACATGCAATGAATCATGATAGCTAAAGTAGTCGATAATTAATTGCAAAATGATATGAGGAAAACTTGAAACAAAAGTTTGATATATTGAAAGCGAAAGCTGTTACAAGACATCAAATTTCATCCCAGTCTGTATCATAAATCCATAATCTGGTTCTCCCAATAGTGATGATGATGATTTTTTACAAAAAATAACAAGTATTTAAAGACTTCCCATAGGGTAAAACATCCCTGTGGGAATTATCAAAACAGTTTACAAAAAATCTGGGGATAATATCCCAAGTCTCTATTTCTGAATCAAGCTAACAACTACATCACAAAAGTATTGTAACGACCCTTGATTACTAATTATAATTAATTTAATAATGTAATCCTAAAAGATTAGCTAAACTATATTTATTTATTAAAATAACCTTAACTAATTATTTGTTATTAATTAGTTATTCTTGATTATGATTAATTTAAGTATTATTAACTCATTAATCAATATGGTAAATAAATAAAGGTGGATAATAAAATATATTATTAATTTAAGTTACGTTCTAGAAAATGGAAGCATTTAATAAATGGGATAAGATATTTAATAATGGGATAAGATATTTAATAAATGGGATAAGATATTTAATAATGGGATAAGATATTTAATAAATGGGATAAGATATTTAATAATGGGATAAGATATTAGGTA